>JAVKPL010007267.1:0-28911 GCA_032173675.1 Gastrolobium villosum | reverse complement strand
ACCTCCACATGTTTCTGATGATGCAATACGATTGAGACTTTTTCCTTTTTCTGTTAAGGAAAAAGCTCTTGATTGGGTGGAAAGACAACCTGCTGATAGCATCATTTCTTGGGAAAACTTGTCTGAAAAATTCTTTGCAGAGTTCTTCCCCATGGAGAAATACAACAACATGGTGAATGATATCACCTCCTTCAAACAACAATTTGGAGAGACCATCTGCGCTTCTTGGAATAGATTCAAGGCCCTAATAAGAAAGGTTCCTCATTATAACCTATCTCAAGGGGACCAAGTGAGAATTTTTTTCAATGGTTGTTTATCGGAGACGAAATTGGTCATTAATACTGCAGCAGGTGGTTCTTTGGGTGATAAGCTAGCTTCAGAGTCATATCATCTAATTGACAAGTTAGCTAAGAATGAGAATGAAACATCTACAAGGACAGGAAAAAGGGAAGTAGTGCCACTCAATGATAATAATGCAATGCTGGCAGAGCAAAAGTTGTTATCACAACAGATGTCTAATCTGAATGCAAAGTTTGAGAGGATGCAGCTTTCTAAAGTTCAAGCAAGTGCAGTTGTTCTTGACTGTGAATATTGTCATGAAGATCATGACACCAATGCTTGTTCTACATTGATGTCTTCAGATTCTGCTCAACAGTTGCAGGTAAATGGCATTTGGTATGATCAGCGCCCTAATCAGCAAAATTTCTCAAGGAATCAGAATAATTCTGCTGGCGGTAATAGTTACCAAAGGAAGAGTTATCAAGGTACTGGTTTAGATATGACATCTGACAACTATCTAAAGCCACCACCTATTCCAAAAGAGAAGCCTCCGACTTGGAGCGTTTAGTAGGAACATTAGCACAAAGTACTAACGCTTTCATGGAAGAGAGTAAGGCTAATCAAAAAAGTACCAATGCTTTCATTGAGGAAAGAAGAGCTGAGTCCAGGAACACTAAAGCTTCAATCAAGAACCTGGAATATCAGATTGGTCAACTGGCCCAACAGTTATCTGATAGAGCTCCAAGTACCTTTCCTGGTAACACTACTACCAATCCCAAGGAAAATTGTATGGCAGTTATAACTAGAAGTGGGAAAGTGGTATCATCCCCACCAAAACCTATAGAAGAGGAAGAGAAGGTTGAACAGGAGGAGAAATCTGAAGAAGAAACTGAAAAATCTCCTGAAATATTGAAACCGACTGATGATGTGAAGGAGCCAGCTACTCTTCCAAAAGAAAAATTTGAACTTAGTGAAGAGTATCTTATGAAAATGGCACCTTATCCTGGAAGGTTGAAGCCAGAATTAAAAGCAAAAAGTTATGACAGATTTCTTGATCTTTTCAAGAAATTGCATGTGAACATCCCGTTTGCTGAAGCATTGGCTAATATGCCAAACTATGCAAAATTCATGAAGGATCTCCTTTCCAGGAAGCATAAGCTACAAGAGTGTCAAACAGTTGCACTTACTGAGGAGTGTAGTGCTATTATTACCAAGAAGGTCCCGCCTAAGCGTAATGATCCAGGGAGCTTCAATATCCCTATTGAAATTGGGAACACAAAAATCAGTCGGGCATTGTGTGATCTTGGGGCTAGCATTAATCTGATGCCTCTTTCTGTTTACAATTCCTTGGGGATTACCGAGTTGAAGCCTACTCAAGCATCTTTACAACTTGCTGATAGATCCTTAAGGAAGCCAAGTGGTATAGTCGAAGATGTCCTTGTAAAAATTGACAAGTTCATCTTTCCGGCTGATTTTATTGTGCTTGATATGGAGGTAGAAAATGAAATGCCTCTCATATTGGGTAGACCTTTCCTAGCCACAGCCCGTGCAATGATTGATGTTGAAAACGGGAAGCTTGAACTAAGGATGAATGATGAGACCGTTACCATCAATGTCTTTGATTCTTTAAAACATTCTTCTCACAAAGATGATTGTTTTAGTCTGGAAATCTTAAAGGAAAAGCAAAGTTTAGCGGTTGAAGTTTCTAGAAAAGCAGATGATGAAAATGGTGCCACGAAGGTGGAGTTGAAGGAGTCTCCTAAAACTTTAAGAGATATCTTCTTGTGTAACAAGGTAGTGACTGAAGCACTGAAGGAAGAAAAGACTGAATTGAAAGACAAAGATCCCTCTGCTCATAACAATAAAATTCTAAATGAGGATGATGGCAAACATGAGAAGAAACCCTAAGGGAGGAGTCATCCTACAATGAAGAAGGTAGTGAAAAAGGAGGTGATCAAACTCTTTAATAAGAATTGGAAGAGACACCGGAAGCTAAAATTTGACAAGAGACATAGAGATTCTATCTCTCAGAAGAATCAAAGCTTCAAAGAGTTTCTAACATGGCTCTATGGTTTGGGCCAAATCTGGGAATGGTGGCTCCAAACACCAAGGCAGCCAATACCACCAGATCCTCCATTTGCTGAGTCATCCCACGCTGCTGAGTGGGATGACATGGAGGTTTGACTCTATCTCCTTGCTGACGGAGATTTTGTACATTAGTTTATTTTTTTGTTTTGTATTTTAGTTAGTATATTTTTCTCTGATGTTTTAATGTGCGCATTATAGTCTCTTCTATATGCCACTGTTTGTTCCATTGTGCAGGTTTTCCTTCTTGTGGTTTAATTATTGCTGAGGAAAGCAATGCTCTAAATCTGGGAATGGTGGGCTTGTGCCTTAGAACTGCAATTCTTCTATCAGAGGAGATATCCTAACTCTTTTCATTTTCTTAGTATTTTTATAGTTATTTTGGGTGCTATATCAAAAAAAAAAAAAAATTGGAGAAGAAAAGAGAAAAATCCAGTGAGTCTACGCTTGAAGCGTAGAACTCTACGCTTCCAGCGTAGAAAAGATGCTCAAACAGAGGCTGAGCGCTCCAAGCGTAGGAACCTACGCTATCAGCGCAGGAAATTTAAGAGGTCAGTAGTCCTACGCTTCAAGCGTAGAACCCTACGCTTGAAGCGTGGGATTGGAATTCGGAAGGTCAGAGGCAGAGGGTCTACGCTTCAAGCGTAGAACAGGAAAAAAGTTTTCTGAATCAAGGGAGATTTCTAAACCTATCTGTCTTAATTTCTTTTGTTATTTCTGTTTTGATATTCTCTGAGCAACATACCTGGATTTGTGTTATCTATGTTAGCTACTCACGCAATAAGATGATTAAATCTTAGAGAGCATATAGGATACTGTGTGAGAAGTCATAATAAATAAATGTATGAGTAATGCATTGAAGAATAAGAGTTATTATTGCTCGTTTGATTGAATTCTTTGTTGAGAGTTACAGTTGATATGTGATGATAAAGGAAATTTAGATTCTAGTTTGATTGCACAGCCGTGAGGTTTGAGCCTATACAGTAAATTTTCTTTGTAGAGAGACCTCACTGTGATAATACTCTAGAACTTGATCTGTTTCTCTGTAATGCATGCATGATCTGAAATGATAAAGGCAATTCTTTCTTGTTAACTACTTGGCCAAATAACTGTCCTAAAAAAAAAAAAAAAAAATTCCCATTTGCTAGCCCCTTTGAGCCTTAGCGTATTGTTTTCAACCATAAGACACTTGACTTCTTTTTGACATACCTTGAATGAGATTGAAGCACTGATTATAGAAAAATTCAAGGAAAAAGTTCACAGAAGTTAAAGTGATGGCAAAAACAAAAGCTGAGACCATAGAGAAAAAAAACAAAATGAAAAGTTGCATAGCAACGGAAAAAGCATGAAAAGGTCAAGAAAAGAAGACAACAAAGAGAAGGGAGAGTATGAATAGAAAGGAAAAGAGTAATTGTGTTTGAGCGTGAACAACTAGTTGTGTTTCAATCTCATATACAGTAAAAATTAGTCACTTTCCCAAATATTCATACCTTAGCCTAAGCCAAGTTACAACCTTGCAAAGACCTTTAGATCTAATTATGCATGTGTTACATATTCCTCATTCTTGGGAACTTGAGAATAGGATCAAGCCTATGGTAGTCTTATTGCACTGATGGAATGAGAGTTTAAACCCAATATACAAGAGTGAAAAGTGCAGTGATTATCTTCGTAAGGAGTGATCAAGCTAGATTCTAATTCCTTATGCAAGAAATTGATTACTGAAATTCTCAACTTTGAATTCATTCATGCATAGCATTATGACTTTGAATCTCTTCAATGTAGCAAAATGCATTAGTGACATACATTCTTCTCACAGGTCTTATCATTGCTGCCTAATGTTTGATCTTATTTATTGCTGGGGACAGCAATATCTAAATCTGGGAATTGTTTGATATGCCTTCATCATATAGATATTTCAGAGTAAAAAGAATAAGGATTTGACAGTAATTCAGTAATAAAGGTTATTATTTTTAATGAATTATTAACAATCCATGTTCAGACACACTTTCACTGATTTTTCTATATTTTTATAGGTTAAGAGGTGAAGAAATTCAAAATTTGAAAAACAAAGAAGGGAAGACCGCGCGAGAGAACGAACAAGGCGCCAGAGGATCGCACCACTATTGAATTCAGAATTTGAATTCAAAATCTGAATTCAAATCTGATTTAATTTAATATTTCCGTTATACGTTTTTGTAATAAAGTGTAATTTAATTCTTCCGTTTCTGTAATAAGTGTAATTTAATTTTAACGTTATGTTTTCATTAGAAGGATATTTTCGTAATTTGTGCGGAAACCCTAATTGGCTGCTATTTAAAGGGGTCCCCTCCACACATTCAGGGGAGGCTACACCATTCCACACAATTTAGAAGGAGGTTGACGGCTGTGCTCAGGAGGATTCTTCCACGGATCTTCTTCTTCATCTCCTTCTCTTCTATTTTATGTTTTCATTTGAATATTGGATTCTAGCCATGATAATGGTTGGCTAGAACCTCTTTGCTGTAGTTAGGGTCACGAACCCTTGTGAACCCCTGATACAATGGATTGAGTTTTATTGATATATTTATCTTTTGAATTTCGTTCTATTCTGATCGTATTGTTATTGTTATTATTAGATCCGATCAATCTAGTAAGTAATAATAAATCTGAGGATTAGGGCCAACAAGAGGGATCTGAGGTCTTTAATCCAGAAAGGGGATAGAACGACGGTATGAACATGATCTAGACATAGACATGATTCATATTGTAGATGTTTTAATTATCGATCTTTATGCTTGATCTCATATAGGGCACCTCAAGGAATTAGGGTTCTATATGGGATTAAAGGGTTAATTCCTCAAGGGATTGAGAATTAACTATTGATACCTTTATCTGATAATTATCTAATTTCACGATTTATATATTAATATTTAACTTAATCCAGAGTAAAAGGTGGGGATCATTGGTGAGTGTTCTCTAACTGCAGCGTTTTTCTCACATATTCAAACCCTTATATTATTTCTTTATTTTTCAAAAAAAACAAAAACAAGTCTTTTTATTTTACAAATCAAATTCCCACACAATCCTGACATTCGTGTCAAAAACTTCTTGAAGGATTTAATCTTAAAAAGAAGATTTTAATTGATTTAGACACACTCTCTGTGGATACGAACTTTGACTTATCATTGTATTACTTGCGCGATTCGGTACACTTGCCGATTCACGTCAGCAATGTCCTCATTAAGTCCCCTCCGGAACTTAGCAGCAAGAAAAACAGGAGTCGGTCTCGCCATGCGGAAATGAGCGAACTTGACCAGCTCATTAAACTTGGCCAGGTACTCGTTGACAGACAACGAGCCCTGCACCAAATGGTCAAACTCTCATTGCTTCCTCTCCTGAGAGTCATAAGGAAAATACTGACCCAGAAAACACTCCTCAAAGAGTGGCCACGTCATCACACGGCCCTGCATCTCATAGACGTGAGAAATGTTGGTCCACCACTCATGGGCCTCGCCCTCCATCATGTAAGTGGAAAACATCAGCTTCTGCGGATTGGTACACTGCATGATCCGGAAGATCTTGTCCAACGCCTGTAACCATCTGGCAGCAGCAATGGGATCATAAGATCCGTCGAAAGAAGGTGGCTTATGCTTGTGAAAAGCATTCAGCCGGCGGTCGATCTCGTCACGATCCTCAGCAAATACGGGTATGTTTGCAAAGCCCCCGTCAAATGACTGCCCTCACCCATCTGACTCTGGGTGTCCTCCTGTTGACTAGGCGGAGGTGGAGGCGGTGGCGGCGGTGGAGGTGGTGGAGGACACTGACCAGCAGCAGGACCAGCCCTCAACTCCTCCAACATGACCCTCATCATAGTCATGTTGGCCATCCGGTTCTCCTCCAGAACCTCAGCAGTGGCTCGCCTGTTCGCATCTCTGATAGCGTCCAGCATCGCCTGGTTTGCCAACCTCGTGGCCTCCTAGTCGGCTAGTCGGGCCGCCTGCATCTCAGCTAATGCAGCCAGGATAGGATCCGATGGATCCTCGCTCGTACTAGGGTTCCTCCTTGGTGGCACCATGACTCTGCACAAGTTACACAAAGAATGAGTTGATCAGGCCCACACTATGTGGTCACATATGCATCATCATAATACACACCAATCAGAGAGAACACAAAGTAGACATGCAACGAAACATCCTAAGTTATTGCAATACATACATGCGTTTCCCTAGAAAGTGCTCTGATACCATAAAATGTAACAGCCCGTGTTAACCCGGATTGTTAACATACTATCGTATTAAGCTACGCTTAATTAAAATGTGGAATAACTTTTTCTTTAATTCAATTATGACGTCATTAACCTTAGCCAACTTGATTACTTAATCAATTTCATAAAATACTGCCTGTATGTAAATTGCAAGACAACTAACTGTATACCTCATAAATAATTATAAAGTGAGTATCTAAAGCCACAGGACTACAACACATAGCCTGGGTCAAAATCCTGATACTTTAATTACAACTTAAAATAAAAAGACAATAGCAAAACCATGTGGCATGGACAAACCCCATGCTCACCAAATAAGGCACAATGCCCAACAACAGTCTCAGCATAATATCATAATCAAAGCGGGAAAGCATAAACAGCAGTCAACATCCAGCATGTCAGCATGTCATAATAACATCAACTCAGCTCTGGCCTCCTGCCACCTGAGCCCTCAACATTACCCGATCCTGAAATAAGCGTCCCCAAACTGCTGTTGTTACCACTTGCGGTTACGGCGGTTGCCACGCACGATAGGTATGGTAATTGCTTGTGAGTGAAATGACTTGAATAGCCATGACCTCTGGTCTTCTAACAGGCCATTGTCCATTCCACTATTTAAACTTTCATCGTGACTGGTATTTGTTTACTTTCCTTCTGAGTATTGTGCAACGTTTTGGTTTTTGAGTGAAAAATGCTCATTCTTCATCTTGCTGCAAGTTCAAACCTTTCAACCTCAGGTATTTTGCTTGTCTCTGCATTTTGCTTTTATTTTCCCTTATTTGTGTTTGTATATGTGTTCTGTGTCATCTTCGTTTCTGTTTTCTGCGTTTGTCATCATTTTCTGCTTCTGGAGATCGGCTGACATTTTACTATTCATCGTGTTTTTGCTTTTTTCTTCTTCAAGTGTCTTTTAATCCTTTTAACTAAATGGAAGGGCAAAGGCCTTCCTTTCCAGTTTTGTGCCTTAAAGGAAAGAAAAGGATAGATTCTAACTTTTTAAAAAATATTCCTCCTGGTGCCCGCTTCTGGCTTTGGGGGATTCCCAGGACCGCAGAGGAAGAACGGGAAGCCATGCTTCGCGGATACCGTGGTTCGAGATTGCGGAATAAGTCCGGTTATACAATAGGGGTTTAGGAGTTCCCCGAGGTGGGGTTTCCTCAACCCGGAGTAGGGGTCGTGTGATCACCAACCCCCGTGTTTCTCATACCGTTTTCCTGTCTGAGCTTTCTTCCGAAAGTACAAGTTATTCCGGTTCTTTATCTGTCACTCAGGATTCCCGTCATTTTCCCCTTCTTCCCAAGGATGTTCCTTGCTACTCTTGTGTTTATTTGAGCTCCAAGCTTAACGAACAAGGATGTGATTCTTTAGCCGAATCTACATTGGCTAGTTGCCGTCATGGAAACATCTTGTAACAGCTCGTGTTAACCCGGATTGTTAACATACTATCGTATTAAGCTACGCTTAATTAAAATGTGGAATAACTTTTTCTTTAATTCAATTATGACGTCATTAACCTTAGCCAACTTGATTACTTAATCAATTTCATAAAATACTGCCTGTATGTAAATTGCAAGACAACTAACTGTATACCTCATAAATAATTATAAAGTGAGTATCTAAAGCCACAGGACTACAACACATAGCCTGGGTCAAAATCCTGATACTTTAATTACAACTTAAAATAAAAAGACAATAGCAAAACCATGTGGCATGGACAAACCACATGCTCACCAAATAAGGCACAATGCCCAACAATAGTCTCAGCATAATATCATAATCAAAGCAGGAAAGCATAAACAGCAGTCAACATCCAGCATGTCAGCATGTCATAATAACATCAACTCAGCTCTGGCCTCCTGCCACCTGAGCCCTCAACATTACCCGATCCTGAAATAAGCGTCCCCAAACGTGGGGTGAGATCTCTAAACAAGAAATCTCAGTAAGACAAGGGGTCCTCAAGGATCTTCCACCCCAAGTTCACTTACATGTGTAATATAAGTTCAAAAATAGTATTTACAATATAAGTTCCAAAACTATGCGATGCAGCAGATAATCATGCCATGTGTGTTTATCAAATCTACTGGCCAGAGAAATGCAGGAATACGTCTATACCTACATGAGTACAAGGAACACCGCTTGCACCTCACCCACAGCCTCACCATCTTGTATGTACCACATACTCAGGCTTACCGTATAGGTGGACACCACATGCATATCATAAAAGCACATTGCATATAATAGCTCAACAGCATTTCCAAAACATCAAAGCATGTAACACAGCATGCATAAACCACATCCCCATGGGACATGGTGAACCACAAAATGGCTAAACCGAGGACACGAAAGCTTACCTTGCAAGCAATCAATCCAAGCCAAGAGTCCTCACCGCTCAAGGTCCAACACAGCAGAAATCACAATCTAATTTAGACCAGCGATCATATCAATAACATAGCTCGTACGCATAAACATAAAGACTACGTTGCTTTGTTATGTTTTACGTCTTAAGGCTTCCCACCAAGCCACAAGCCCTTAGTCCCTTGATTCTGACTTAATTAAGTATTTACAGAGTTCAACTCCATCAAAATAGGGTCCACAAACCCATAACTCCGATGTGTATGAACAGTACCTCACTGTTCTTCGAAAACCCAGAATATCCGGATATATGTCGTGGGCATATCCGGATATCCATATCCGGATATCATATCCGGATATCTCGTGACAGAATGCAGTTTCTGCATTTCGCGAGATATCACTCCCAAGGTTCCATTTTATTAAAACTGCAGTTGTAATTCTTTACCAAAAATTCTGAGATTTTAATATGTTAAACTAGACCTCACAAGCTTTCCAACGACATATCTTATGTCTCAATCGGAGTTGTATAACTCCGGTTATGATTTTCGCAAAGTGACTGCTGCCAACTGAATTTCCAGCCACCAAGACGTGACTTTAAACTAACACTGAGATCAAACCACTTATCCAATGGCTACGAAATTTTACAGGGTTATATCCTTATGTGTTAGCTACACATAGGTCCAAACGGCACTCGATTTGGAGCTCTGTAGCTCAAGATATCGAATTTTTACCAAAACAGGTTCGTTGCTGTCCCCATATCCGGATACTGATATCCGGATATCTGCCCGACAATATCCGGATATCTCACGACAGAATGCAGTTTATGCATTTCTTGAATATCCGGTCCAAAGGTTCAACTTTTTAACCGATTAAAGGCACTTAAACATGCATTTCTAGGTGTGTTTAACCTACCCCACCCTTAAGTTATCAACTTAGTTAAATACATGCATCAAGGTTCCATTTTTAAGCCTTTAAACCCATGATCATAGTTGGTATAACTTACCAAAACTCAAAAACAGAGGAATGAGGACACTTGGAGCTCACCAACAGCTCCTCAAGCTCAGACCAAGTAGGAGCACGAAAATGGCACCTCCAAGGTGGGTTCTTGCACCACAAGATGGCTCCTTGGCACCACCAATGCCAAGCCAAAAGGTTTAAGCAACTCAGCCCACCACCCTCACACACAGTAACTGAATCACCAAGGAAATGTTACCTCTCACCCTCACAAGGCCACCCACAAGTGTTTACAAGAAGGAAAGGTGAAGAGATTCAATAAAAGTGGCAACTTGGCTCAAGGAATGGAGAAGAGAGCAAGGAGCAGAAAATATGCTCAGCCTCCACCAAAAACTCACGTAGCATAAGTTAGTTATCTAGGGTTTAGAGCCAACTAATGAATAAATAGGCCATTTGTCACCTATCGCGCAGTATTAGCCTTAATAGCAACGCAAAAGATCCTGATCCCAAACTTTGGAATCTAGACCTACACATTTTTCTAAGATTTGTCATATTTTTATTTTATTTTTCGGAGCACCTTTCCGGTACGCGCTTTTCCATAGCCAGTATCAGTTCTGGCATCAGATTACATTATTTTGACTTGAAACTTGTTTTACAAGTCCTACATAATATTCTAGTAATTATCATGCATTCATTATAATTTTCCGGGATACTTTTCCGGTACGCATTTATACCGGGTAGCAGAACCGGTATTTGCGCTTTTCTTCCGAAAAGCGACTTTCAGCATTTTTACTCACTCAGTATAATTATTTAAGCCCAGTAATAATTATTAAGGTCAATTATGGAATCATTTCCTAATTATCATAATTAATTCACTAATTACCTTAATTAGCGGTGCGGGTTCTTACACATCTCGGGTTCTACCCTTGCGTCTGGTTTGGCAGATGACCTGATTATGATTTTTGACTTATCATCATCGTCTTCTAGTGATTCGTCTGATAGCATTTTTAATTCAGGTATATTCATTCTCATCTGATCCCGCTATTCTTTTTTCTTTATCTTTTTTAGGTATTTATGGCATGTTTTCCTGAAGAAGGTGTAGATGAGTCGGGTTCTATCGAGTCATGTTTTGAGTCTCCTCCTGCTTCCCTAGTGTCTCGGTTTCCTTGGGTAACATACGAGTTTTAAATACAACGTCCGAGATGAGTTCGGATGATGTGGCTGGTCTTCCTGTTGGTCAATTAGAAAATTATGATATTTGCCCCCCAGCAGAAGATGAACCAGCTCACAAAATCCATTAATTTCCTGAAATTGGTTGCCTAAAAATCCAAAAAACCTGTATATGTATACAAAATTTCATATTAAATCTAAATCTTGGCCAATTAACCAGATATATATATATATATATATATATATATATATATATATATATATATATATATATATATCTATGGTAGAAAGTAGACATTTGGGGCTTCAAATTGATATGAAATTTGCCCAATTTGGGGGTCTATAACTACAAAAGTAAATTTTCCAAAGTGGTAGACAATATTCGGTTTTAACTTACTATTTTGTAATTTGTTCCGAAAATGTCATACCATTGCTACAACTTTTTGTTCTCACTTAATTTAACTCAAAATCATATTCATAAAATGCCTAATTCCAAGTTAAATTTTAATATCTTGACATTTCACCTATGATAACTCAATTGATTACCATCACCTGATAGAAAACAACATCGCACCTTACCATTTAATGAAAACAACATCACACCTTACCATTTCATGGTAGTTTAAATCAAGTTCCCAAGGCATACATTCTCATTGAGGCCAAATTTGTTTAAGTTGAACAAAATACATAAGATTTCTAGACTACACATAGTTCCACGATCATTCAACATACAACGTTCTCCGTTAGACATTTCACATAAAACCATATAATAGTGCACATGTAAAAATAAGATGTCCTATTCCAATCTCCCTTGATTCATTACATACATGATAAGAGAGCTTTCTTAAGTCCTGCAATTTAAAATACAGCCCCACAATGGGGTGAGAAACAAATCTCAGCAAGTACAAAGCTAGACAATTCACGTAACACATCTAGAAAATCACACCATGTCTCAATGCAATCTCAAGAATATTTTTGTGTATATAACACCTTTTACATGTATACATATAATCGTCTTCCAAAATTTTCCCCCAAGGACAATTCCAAGGCTCACATTGGAGGAATGTCCATTGGGACTTATGCGAACCAAGCCAGGTTCCACTCCGGTACTAAGCACTCTATGATGAATGCTCATACAATTCATTAAATATAATATCCCTAACCGTACGCACCAGAGAATGTTTGTTTAATTGCATTGGAGCAAGAAATGGAAGTTTTCACATTTACAACTCACAAAAAAAATCAATTTCCCGAAATTGGTTGCTTAGAAATCTAGAAAACTTATTTGTATACAAAATTTCATACGTATTCATTGATATTTTGATGTTTAAATTAGTATGTGCAAGAAAAGAATGTATGAGATAAAAGTATATTGAGGGAGAAGATCCTTGCCAAAGTGGGCATGAATTGCGGATTGCGTTAGAGAAAAGAAGTGAGGGAGTGGTCAAATTTATAGCTTTGGTTGTGCCGACTCAATGACAAAAATACCCATGGAGTAACTAATAAAAAAGGGATATGCGCAATAGATTACGTATTTGTAATGTTTATATTGAGATTTTGAGATTATGCGCAATAGCTTGGTTGATTGAGATTTGGGGTAACGGCAACAACACGATATGCACAATAGATTACGTATGTGCAATGTTCTAGGAGATCCTGTATTTTGATTTTTGATTTTTTTTTTTAATTTTTTTTGAGATATTGCATGATTAAGGTTTTAATTTTTTTTAAAGAAGGTATTATGGACACATGTTATAAAAGTTTTAATTGATTATTTTTAGAGAAAATAATTCATTGATATTCAATTGAGATTTTAAAGGATTAAAAAAAGTATTCGATTAGAATTTTAAAAAATTAATTTTAGAGTCCGTAGACGCTCAGGGGAGCAGAAAAGGACCATTGATCCTTTTTCTTTTACCGTGGTGTAATAACCCAGCTAGGTATTCTATTTCCTTTAACCGAGTTTCAAATAGAATTTCTTAACCATCTTCATGTATCTCCCACTCAACTTCATCCCAACGGTTGGGGTTTCGTTAAGGCGTTTGAGCGCTTTTACGCGTATCTTACTCTTACACCTTCTATTTGTGTCTTCTTTTATTTTTTTCAAGTTGCTTCATGTCGGACTGGTCGCGAACCACCTGAACGGAAGGGATGGGTTACTATCCGTGGTGTTCCTGGCTGTAGATTATTTCAAGTTTACACTGAGTCTTTCAAAAATTTCAAAGACCAGTTTTTTAAGGTTTTGGTACATCCCGGTAAAGATGTATGGTTCCTCCATAACTGCGGTACTGAGAATGTGGAGGGAAAATTCCCCCTATGCTGGTCATCTGATCACTTCCAATTCCCTCCGTCGAGTTATCGCTTTAATGAATCCGAGTTAAACCCTACTGATATCAACACGACAATTGCCATAGGAAATTACCTTTAATCTCGCAAACCAGCTAGTGTTGCTTCGTTGATTTATAAATCGCAAGAAGAACTTGACGCGGAATTGAGTATGTTTGCCCCTGCATCATTAATTATTTATATTATGGCATTTTTACTACCGCCATTAATGTTTGCTCTGCAGTTCCCAATATGGCAGGTCAAGCAAAAGATGGACAGAAAGGTCAAAAAGACGATCAACCCAACTGGTTGTCAATTTTGAATCGAGGTCCCACAGGGGTAGCAGTGGACCTCACAAGTAAAAAATGGAAGACTCCAGACGAGAAAACAAAAAAGCCTCCCCGTTGAGAAGAATAAAGCAAGCATTGGTGACAAGACTAATGGGAAGCCGTATAAGGGCACCTCGGTCACTTCCCAGGCTATTCCAACCTCTATTATTCCTCCTCCGTCTTCCGGGATTTCCAAGCATGTTTTATGGAAGTCCGGGATAACTAGTCCTCTTCGAGATACTGTCTGCCCGCCTGAGATCTTCTTTAACTCGTCTCCTTTTACCGCAATGCAGATCAAGGAATTGGAAGATATGAAATTGGGTTGCATGAATGAGTCATAGGGCCAATTAGTGCCCACCCTTCATCAAATTCCTGGATCCGCCACTGGGATTGGGCACAACCTTCCCTGGCAATGGTGGCTTTGTTATATGGGCTAATGAAGCCTTTGGTCCCTGCGGTTTGAGGGGTTCCCTTATGGGGTTCTGGAACTTCTTCAACAAAGGGGTACGCTGGTTTTTTTTCATAGTACAGTCAGTGAGTAAATGTGGAGGTATTCCACAATAGCACCTTGCAAATGGGTTTCTATGGCCGGCTAAATCAGTACAAATACATAGGGAAATAGGAATGCCTTCAATCACAGTTACCTAGCTAAGTGAGGAAACCCAACACACCAAACACTGCTTTCTTCCTTTCCCATTTGTGATTATCTATCATTCTGTTCAGAATCCTTCAACAAAACAGCCCCTTAGGAATCCAAAACAATATTATCATTGTTTATTTTTTTAAAAAATTATTTAAACTATTTTTCGAATATGAAAGCAATTACGTCAATAAATATAATAAAATATGATTTGTTTTTACAAGAAATGGGGAAAGGCCCATAAAATATGATTATAGACTATGGATAAAAAAATATAAATGGACCATGTGTAATTTAACATGATCATGTCATGTAGAAGGATCTTAACCATTAATAATCAAATCAACGGTGATGATTGTGTAACTTCCTATCCTTATATTTTTTTCTCTCTCATGTTTTATCACCATTCACTCACCCATATATGATTATGATTGTCCCACGTGACATGTTCATGACCCTAAAAAAAACCCTAATGAGTTCATCGCGTTTCTAGTCTTTTTGTTTGGCCATGCACTGCGTTTTGACTGAAAAACCCTTTAGTTTTAATGGGAATTCACAATAATATCCAATATCTTAGCTGGGTGAGTTTCCGTGCTCGCGAAGAATGAAAAATTAGGGAAATTTTGTGTTCTCCAATATTTGCTCAATTCAACAACACTCTTTCACACAGATACAGTAGGTCAAAGGTCACCACTTCTCTAATCTCGTCTCCTTCTCAATTCCACTTTCACTATAAATTTTTGTTTCTCTCTGTATTTTTTGTTTCGCAATTCCCATTCTCTCTTATTAGCCATACTGAAATTAAGGGGTATATGAAATTGCCTTTGCCTATTTTCTATTTGTGCATATCGTAAGTGTCAGGGTTTTTCACTTTAGCATCAGCTAACTATTTTTCTTATCCTCGGGTTAACCAAGAATAACGATAAACCCTTGGGGAGGGATAACAAAAAGCTTTTATAAAGCATATTAGAATTTAAAGAAATGGTTGTAGGCGCGTGAGGCGCGTGTAAAGTCTGTTTTAAGCTCTGTTAGGGTTTTCGCTCTTTTTCAACGGTGATGAGAGGATGAAGATCTCCCATCTCTGAGAGGGATTCAAACTGTATCAGAGAGACGAAGAAGGCTAATGGGGACACGGGGATGGATCTAGAGATGCAGGGAGATGCTTCGATTGCAGGCGCAATGGAGTTCGAGGATGCAGGTCTGAAGAAACCAGTTATGATGGAAGGGACATGAGTAGATATGGGGAAAAATTATGGGGGAAGGAGAGATCCCCATAAACTTGTATCATACACGGACCATCTTCTTCAGGTCAATGGGATCTGGGATGGGATCCAGAGGGAGGAAGATAATTGGTTCGCTCAGTGCAAACAAGAGGAAATCGAGGAAGAAGAGGCGTTGAAAGCTTACGAGCAGGAAGGGGAAGACGATCCTCTCAGCCCTTTCTATCAATTCGATGTGCTAGAGAAACTGGAGGAGTGCAAGCGATGGAGGAATGCTCTCATAGTGAAGCTCATGGGGAAAAGGCTGGGGGAAAAGTTTTTGTGGAATAAGCTCCATAAGCTGTGGAATCTAGAAGGAGAGTACAAGGTACTATACCTTGAAAACGACCACTACACGGTGGAATTCGATAAAATGCAGGACTATCTCTTTGTCCAGCAGCAAGGTCCATGGGTAGTGGCTGATCACTACCTAATAGTCCAAAGATGGAGGCCAAATTTTGACCCCTACGATGACAGAGTGAAGAAGTTAGCAGTATGGATCAGGATTCCAGGAGTCCCAATAGAGTTTTATACCTACAAGGATTTACGGAGATTGGGAAATATGGTTAGTAAAACGTTAAGGATTGATGAAAACTCCTTAAGAATCAGTGGACATGGAGGGCTTCAAGAGATCACGGACAGAGGAAGATTTGCACGAATTTGTGTAGAAATAGACTTGAGTAAAAGTCTGTTATCCAAATTCAGGATCGGACAGAGACAATTGTTCATTGGGTACGAGGGTCTACACATGATCTGCTTCTCATGTGGACAGTATGGTCACAGAAGAGATAAGCGCCCTCTGAATCCTGAGGTTACAAAAAAACCTGAAGGAGATACTGGAGGGGAAAAGAATGGTGGTAACATTGAGCAGGAACATATGGAGGATGTAGTCCAGGATGGAGTGGAGAAGAGCCTGGAAACAAATGGCTTTGGGAATTGGATGACAATCCAAAAAAGAAGTAATAAGAGGTCAGTGCAATTGGTGCGAAATAAAGAAGCTTATATGAACAAGGAAAAGCTGAATGCTGGAGTCAATGATATCAATCAAGGAAGGAAAGCTTCAGGGTCCAGGTTTGATATTCTGAACAAAGGAACCGAAGAAAAGCACTCTAGCAAGGAGGTTATTCCTCCAGGGGAGATGAAATCAAGTGGGAAAAATCTAGGGGAGACCAGCCAATCTAGGAAGAATCAGAATGGGAAGATGAAAAAGAATAGCCCTGGCAAGACTTATGGGGTGAAGGGTGATGATACTGAGGGGAAGGAGGTTTCCATTCAGTTGGAGAGGAAATGAGGAATCCACCAGTGAATCTTAGAAGGGATCAGATTCCCTTGCAACCTAACAGGGGAGTGATCCTGGTTAACAGGGGTTCTTTTGGAGGAAAAATCTACAATGATCCTGCTCCTAACTCCAACCTGCCAGAGTTAGGAACTGCACAGATAGAGACCAGCAGCAAGGATGAGAGAATGTTGATTACTGGCAGTCTCCTCAAGGAAAATCCACCTGATGGAGGGAGTGGAGGAAGAAGCATAAGGCAAGATGGAAGAGCAGCTAAGGCTCTTAATGATATCACTAAAGCAGTGGTAGCCGAATGATGTTCCAAGAAGTGGATAGCTTGGAGGTTGGTTTTACTATTGTTTTAGTTATGTTCATGATTATTAGTACATGGAATTGTAGGGGAGCAGGGAAGAGGGGCTTCTCTGCTCTTATAAAAGATATGGTTTGTCAAAATAAAATCCAGATCCTAGTTCTTCTAGAGACTAGGATCAGTGGGAAAAAAAGCTGAGAAAATTGCAAAAAATTTAGGATTTGATAGTTATTTCATAAATGATGCTGTTGGATTCTCGGGGGAGGGGGGATATGGATTCTTTGGTTTAAAGGTATATCTAACATTCTTATTGTTGAGGATAATCATCAATTTGTTCACACAAAAATTTGCTGGCTCAATTCGGGGGTGAAGGAACTTATGACCTTTGTTTATGGTAGCCCCAGGAAAGCTGAGAGGAAGTTTCTTTGGGATAGTTTGCATAGATTTGCTGTGGTTGGTGGAGGTAAATGGGCAGTAATGGGGGACTTTAATGCCTTGTTAGAGGCTGGGGAGAAATATGGAGGAGCTGGGGCTTGTTGGAACAGTATGGGGGACTTCAATGAATGCCTCGATGGGAGTGGTTTAACTGAATTAGGATTCTCAGGTCCTAAATATACCTGGAAAATGGGGGTCTTACAAGAGAGACTTGATAGAATTGTGGTGAATGAAGAGTGGCAAAGAAGTTTTCCTGATAGGTTTTTGGCTCACCTTCAGTTCTATGGGTCAGATCATAGGCCTATAGTGTTGAGGGATGGAATTAATTACAGGAGTAATGAGGGCCCCAAACCTTTCAGATTTATGGCAGCATGGTTGACCAATTCTAGTTTTGAGGGGGTGGTGGATAGCTGCTGGAATTTGGATTCTGATGGGATTCCTGCTAAAAATAAGTTTCAGAAGGAGGCTTTTAGATGGCATCAGGATAACTTTAGAGAGTTTCAGAAGAAGAAATTCCAACTTCAAAGAAGACTTAGGGGTGTGGAGTTTTAGCTAAACAGAGGGCATTGTGAAGCCTTAGAGAGGTTGCATAGGGAGTTACGGCAGGAGCTAAATGCCATCTTTATTTAGGAAGAACTCACCTGGTTCCAAAGGTCCAGATGTAATTGGCTAGCCTTTAGAGATAGGAATTCAAAATTTTTTCATGCTGCAACTATGGCTAGAAATAGAAGAAATCAAATTAAGGCTCTTAAAAGGAGGATGGGAATTGGGAGAATAAGCCAGATGAGCTTAGAGCTTTGGCAGTTAACTTCTTCAAGAAGCTTTACATGGAGGAGAACCTTTGTACCCCTGGCCTATGTACGGATAACAGATTTCCAGTTATTGCCAACAGTAGGTGGAGAAGGATTAGTTGTTGTCCTAAACCCGAGGAAGTTAATAGCATCGTTTTTAGTATGCATCCCTACAAAGCCCCTGGAGCTGATGGTCTACATGCTATTTTTCTTCAGTCACAGTGGGATAGGGTGGGGAATTCCATTTTGAAGCTGGTTAGGGAAATTTTCGAGGACCCCAAGAAAGTGGCCAGCATAAATCAAACCCTGATATGCCTGATTCCTAAGGGTGACAATCCGGAGATGATTAGCCAATTCAGACCAATAAGCTTATGTAATGTGGTCTATAAAGTAATAACCAAGGTGATAGCTTCAAGATTGAGGGCCCATATGAAATCCCTAGTTATGCCTAACCAATGTAGTTTTGTGAAGGGAAGGTATGCTTCAGATAACATAATCATAAGCCAAGAAATATTTCACTCTATGAGGGTGAAGAAGGGATGGATGACAATAAAGGTGGATTTGGAGAAAGCTTACGATAGGGTGAACTGGGTTTTTCTGAGAGAGACTCTCATTCTAACAGGGCTGGCTGGCCAAATGGTTGAGCTTATAATGGAATGTGTCACATCATCTTCAATGGACATACTGTGGAATGGATCTAGGACTGAAGAATTCAAACCTTCAAGAGGGATTAGGCAAGGGGATCCCTTAATAAATTAGGCAATGGATCTAGGGGTACGCTGGTCTTTTTCATAGTACAGTCAGTGAGTAAATGTGGAGGTATTCCACAATACCACCTTGCAAATAAGTTTCTATGGCCGGCTAAATCAGTACAAATACATAGGAAAATAGGAATGCCTTCAATCATAGTTACCTAGCTAAGTGAGGAAACCCAACACACCAAACACTGCTTTCTTCTTTTCCCATTTGTGATTTATCTATCATTCTGTTCAGAATCCTTTAACCAAAAAGCCCCTTAGGGATCCAAAACAATAATATTATTGTTTAATTTTTAAAAAAATTATTTAAACTATTTTTCGACTATGAAAGCAATTATGTCAATAAATATAGGGTTTGTTTTTTCTAAAGTTACTTTAGAAAAAGTTATCTAATGTTCGCCAAAACGACGTCGTTTTGTGGCAGAAATCATGGTGTTTTTGTAATTTTAATTTATTTCAGGGTTATAATAGTCTTTATTATTCTAATCTTTTTATTTTTCAACTTCAAAACGACGTCGTTTCAATGAACTTTAGACAAAGTTATCTAAAGTAACTTTAGATACATTTTTCCCATAAATATAATAAAATATGATTATTATTTTTTTTTACAAGAAATGGGGAAAGGCCCATAAAATATGATTATAGACCATCGATAAAAAAAATAGAAATGGATCATGTGTAATTTAACATGATCATGTCATGTAGAAGGATCTTAACCATTAATAACCAAATCAACGGTGATAATTGTATAAATTCCTATCCTTATATATTTTTTTCTCTTTCTTTATCACCACTCACTCATCCATATATGATTATGATTGTCCCACATGACATGTTTATAAAAAAAACCCTAATGAGTTCACCGCGTTACTAGTCTTTTCGTTTGGCCATGCACTGCGTTTTGACTGAAAAACCCTTTAGTTATAATGGGAATTCACAATAATATCCAATATCTTAGCTAGGTGAGTTTCCGTGCTTGCGAAGAATGAAAAAATAGGGAAATTTCGTGTTCTCCAATATTTGCTCAATTTAATACCACTCTTTCACACAGATACAGTAGGTCAAAGGTCACCACTTCTCTAATCTCTTCTCCTTCTCAATTCCACTTTCACTATAAATTTTTGTTTCTCTCTGTATTTTTTGTTTCGCAATTCCCATCCTCTCTTATTAGCCATACTGAAATTAAGGGGTATATGAAATTGCCTTTGCGTATTTTCTATTTGTGCATATCGTAAGTGTCAGGGTTTTTCACTTTAGCATCAGCTAGCTATGTTTCTTATCCACGGGTTAAGCAAGAATAACGATAAACCCTTGGGGAGGGAGAACAAAGAGCTTTTAATTCTGCATATTCAAACAGCGAACTTAGGGTTCCCAATTGTCTTTTTATGCTTAATTCTGTCCCTAATTCATGAATATTTTTTTTTTCCCGTAAATTTTGGGTTTAGTCGCTTTTACGTGTTTCTATTTTCATATAATATGAACATCAATGTTAAAAAGAAGCCTTTTTTGTTTTTGGATATTTGCAGATAGTCTATCTTGATCATGGGTTTCAATTCGGTCTATAGATGCTTGCAGGATATATTTCCACAGGTATAGCTCTTCATTTTTTATTATTATTTTTTTTCATTTTTTGAAAATGTAATTGCGGAATAATCCTTTATTATTTTATTTTAAGTATAATTATTAGTTGATCTGTGATCTAGTGTTATTTGTAACCTAGTTTTGAATTGTGAAGTTGAATCGGTGTTCTAGTATAAAATTATTCCAATTAAGTAATGATTATGCATTGGACTTTCGTTTCTTGTTGATTATTAAGTGCATAAAGTTGTATATTTTGGATGAATGGATACTGGATAACACATATCTTGAAATTTTCGCCCAAAATTCATTTTTGTACACTGATAATTTTTATTGTAAGTTTGTTACTATTACATCTCTCTCTCTCTCTCTCTCTCTCTGGTTGTGGGGAGTGCATCAATCACTGATAATTGTTTGCTTCACGAGACATGATCAGTAGAAAAGTAGAAATATTATCCAACTTTTAAGAAATACATGATGGTAGTTGCCATGTGCTTGAGAACGAGCTCTCTGATTCAGAGCCAATATCTAAACCATTAAACTATCCAAAATCCAGAGTATTTACAAATCTGGGAATGTGGATGACTTGTCATCAATACTTGCTCCTAACTGAAGCCTGTTTTATCATTTTGCACTGAACAGGTTGATGTCAGGTTACTGAGGGCTGTGGCTATTGAACACCCAAAGGATGCTGATCAAGCTGCTGGGATTATTCTCACTGAAGTCATCCCATTCATGTCCAATAAATCACCTCGTATAACCCCTCCACAGGATAAGAGCCCAGGAGCCCCAGTGATTGTAGAAGGTGCATTTACTTATGATGTATATTCATTTGTATATCACTCTCTACCTTGGTTGCATTTAACTGGTTTACTAATAATTTCTTATGACATGTTGTATCTGTAGTTGAAACTGATGAGGAAGGGGATAGGTTGAGGTACCGGCAGCTTGTTGAAGATGCAGATGTGGGGTCTTCTTCTGCTCCACATTCTAGGGCACAAGTGCTATCACCCCCCATCCAACAATCTGTAGAAGTGATCAAAACAGCTGATTGTTCTTTTGGACCAGATCTGAATGTGGCTTTGGATGAGTCTACACTGTCAAATGCCAGTAATTCAAAGGATGGTACCGATAAATTTCCTGAAATGAATGAAATTGAGGAGCTAAATATTTTTCACAATGCTGAAGATAACTTCACTGGAGAGATCTCAAGCAAGATTGATCAGGAGACATCAAATGGTTTTAGGCAGGAAGTTAGTGAAAATATCGATCAAGGACGACTTCATGTGGATGTTGGTGGTGAAAATATGATTTCTTCTGGTATATGTCAAGAGATGGAACCTGAGACAAATTACCTTGACAAGGAGCTTGCTTCCATTAATAACAATGGCAAAGGCAATAGAAGTATAAACAATCTGAGTGAAGAGTGGGCAGATTTTATAGGTTCTTCAGCTGATGACTATGATGCCACTATCTGTGATAAAAGTCACAGATTGGAAAAATGTGAAACTGCCCTGATTGAGGTTGAAGGTTCTGACGCTCAAGCAGTTTGTCATGTTCAAGGGCATACACCAAATGCTGAAGATAGTTTTCAATCAAAATTGGATGCTGTTCCTTCTATTGCTGTTGTTGGTGAAACTAGTGATGTTGAAGACGAGATTGGTGGGAATAATGCATTTAGCCAATGTAATCAAGTATGCAGGATTGATCTGCTTGAGGAGATAATCGATGAAGGCAAAACTAACAAGGTATTATTAGCCCTAGATTCTTATATGTGGATGTTATAAATCCTAGTTTTACTGGCTTTAATGATATATGGCAGAAGTTGTGAATGTGAGATTAAAATCATTATTGCTATATTGAATGATGACTTGGAATCTTATTGATGATTAAACTGAAGATTAAGTGGCATACTCTTACTATTAGTATAGAATGATGTAATTACAGTTTGTTAGCTGAAATCTGGTAATACTTAAAAACTTCTGACCTGTTATAAATTTGACACCGATGCAGAAAATCTTGTTTTCATCTGTGGAATCTCTTATCAACTTAATGAAAGAAGTGGAACTCCAGGAGAAAGCTGCTGAGCAGGCCAATATGGAAGCTGCTAAAGGAGGGTCTAATATTCTCGTTAGGGTAGAAGAGTATAAAACAATGTTGGTGCATGCTAAAGAAGCAAATGACATGGTTGTACATGTTAAACTTTGGTGTTTCTGTTTTACATGTTATGAATGCAATATTTATCCTCAGCATTTTCCTTGCAGCATGCGGGAGAAGTTTATGGAGAAAAAGCAATTCTGGCAACTGAACTGAAAGAACTTCAATCTCGTCTGCTTGGCTTGTCTGATGAAAGGGATAAGTCTCTTGCAATTCTTGAGGAGGTGCTTTACAATTTTATTTTCATTGGAAAACTATTCGTCATACCTTTTCTGCACGTTTCTGTGTTCCACAGTACATTGAACATCTTCCTGACTCGCTGAAATTATAATAATCAGAATCATCTCACTATCATAACTTATGACTGAATGAGGTCTTGTGATTAAACAATATTGTTTATGAATGCAAAACATATTCTTTATGCAATTGACTTGCTTAACTTGACACTAAGAAATATAATTACTAAGCATCTTCTTTTGGTTCATCTCCTGGTTCTGGCTTCCAGATGAGCCAAATTCTTGAAAAACGATTAGCTGCAGCAGAAGAAGTGAGGAAAGCAGCTGAGCATGAAAAATCGGTAAAGGAGGAATCTGCACGAAAGGCTCTTGCTGAACAGGAAGCTTTGGTGGAGCAGGTAGTGCATGAGTCAGCAAGACTACAGCAGGAAGCAGAAGAGAATTCAAAGGTTGCTAGTGTTAACCCTGCTCCTAAACCATTTCATTTCATTTCATGGAATACACACATAATACTTTTGACTAGGGGTGTTAACGGGACGAGGCGAGCCAAACTTTGATCTTAACGGGCCAAGCCTGTATTTAAACGTGTCAGAGTGGCCTTAGCCTGTTACCTGTTACGAATATAATATTAGCCTGTGGCCTGATTCATTTATAAAAAATAAAAGCCTGTCTTAAGCCTGTGGCCTGTTTATTTATTAAAAATAAAAACCTTACCTTTCAATTTGCAGCAATATTTAACCCATTAATCATGCACTCATATGTATTTTTTTGTATGAAAATAATAGCTGTTTCTTTTATAATAAAAAAAACATATTAATATTAAAAAGTCAAAATAACAACGGCACATTTACTTTACGTTGCTTTTCCTTAATTTTTTTTTTTTGAACAAAGGGGAAAGCAACAGAACTAGAAACAAAACAGAGTCTGGGGCAAGTAGTGCCAACAGCTCTCTACAATCCATAGGGACTTTAAGAAAAAGCTGTAGATCCCAGGTGTCTAATAGTCTCCCTTTGGTTGCCAAAGCATCAGCAACGGAATTACCTTCATCTTTTTTGTTGTTGTTGTCATTTTTAATCTTTCTTTTTCTACATCTTATATCTTCATCTTCATATCTCTTATTTCTTTACCAATCGTTGTTAGTAATTATGAAATATTTTTAGTAATTATGAAAAATGGCACTCGCTGTCTCAAATGATTAATATAAAAATATAAAAAATAAATAAATTTATTATATACGGGCCAGCCTCCAAGGCTTCAAGGCCGGGCTTGGCTATGGAAGCCTGATGCCTTTTAAATAAAAAGGTTTTTGCATGAGTATAAGTCTGGGTCCAATAATTAAAAAAGACGGGCCGAGCCGAGCCGAAACGGGCCTAAGGCCCCTGATAGGCCCCCTGGTCTTATTATCACCCTTACTTTTGACAAGGCTCTTCTAAAGTGAGTTTGTTTTTAAAATGAGCAAGAGTGTATCCACCCTTTAATCTTCAGTAGGTTAGATCATGATGTACTTTAAATTAAATTTAAGGTAGGTTCGCCCTTATTTTCCTAGTATTTTATGATTTTTATTTCTTCCTTTCCATCTCTGCAGTTACGGGAGTTCCTGATGGACCGTGGGCGGGTTGTTGATATGTTGCAGTAAGTTCTTTTTCTGTTTAAAAGATAGTTATATTTTTCTGCCTGTTTCCACTTTCCAGTATTGATTTTTTTTTTTTTTTAAATCCAATTCTATTTGCTTTCAATTATTGATGCTTTGTGAAACTTACTGTTGGTTTCAAAATATTATAAGAATGCTTGTCAGTCTTTTCTAAGTGAGTGTAATCTTGCCTATGACCATAAAGTTTCCACTTTCCAGTATTGATTTTTTTTTTTTAAATCCAATTCTATTTGCTTTCAATTATTGATGCTTTGTGAAACTTACTGTTGGTTTCAAAATATTATAAGAATGCTTGTCAGTCTTTTCTAAGTGAGTGTAATCTTGCCTATGACCATAAAGTTACATAGCTTATAGCTAGTTTCCTTCCCCTATTTGGTTATTTTGTTGAACTAGAAGGCATTTTGTTTGACATCTGTTTCCCTAAAATTGCTGTTTCAATGTAACTAGGACATGAAGATTCTTTTTTTTCCCCTCATCATACATATCTGTGTTTTACGTTATGAATTATTACTTTTGTTATTGTGATATTTTATCAATATCTAATCTAATATATATATATATTTTTTGGTGAAAACTAATCTAATATATTTACTTTTCATTTAACTTTGTAGGGGAGAAATTTCTGTTATTTGTCAGGATATTTGGCTTCTTAAAGAGAAATTTGATGCAAATCTTCCATTGAGTAAATCCTTCACCTCAAGCCAGACTAGTTGTATCTTGGCTTCTTCAGGTTCATCCCACAAAACCTTGGTGGCATCTGATGTGGGTTCTGAGCATAGTGATTCATCTGAAATACTTAAGAGCAGCCGAGCAGCCGAAATTGAAGGCCTTTCTTCCAAAAGTGGTAATGAGGAGGGAAGATCACAAGCTGATAACAATGCTCTTCTTGATGATGGGTGGGATATTTTCGAGAAAGATGAATTTCGGAGTTTGGTAACTTTTTGATATGCTCGAAGAGGGGAAAAAGAGAGTTCGAGGTATTGTTTATACAATAAAAATAAACCTTAGAATTCCTTGGATGTCATTGATTGGTAGTGAGATGGATCTTTGCTCTTTGTTTCAGTTTCAAACGGTAGTAATAGCTTAATAGTAGCATGTGATATGCAACTTTATATACATTCACTTGAGGTTGGATGCTCATTATTTCCCGATTTTGTACAGAAAACGTCATGGGGAATGATTTTGTGTTTAAGTTTATACTTAGTTTCTTCTATCTTATGTTTAATGGTGTTCATTTTATCTCCATCTTCATTTAATTACCGAGAGGGCTGGTACTAGCGAATGACATGGGGGGTTCCTGGGGTAGAGAGCTTCTAAGTATTTAGACCTAATCAGAAAAATCGGCTGATATGTATTGCAGGTGTGGAATAATTGGTGACCCAAGTGTACCTACAAAAGCTTGTGGTGAACCAAATAAAATCGGTGTACTTATCAGTTGTGAATTATGCGGTTTCACTTGTGGAAATCACTAATTTATCTAAAAGGGTAATTGGCAGTTCTGGCTTTATTGGGTCTCGTGTTCTGATATTTGCTGTTTCCTCTGGTTGTAGTTTCTTCTGTTGCTGCCGCATTTTCTCGATCTTATCTTTCCGAGTAGTTTTTTGTTGGTTAATTTTTGGGCAAACACGTCACAACAACCAAGTGTTAACATCCGGTGTGTCCACAAGTCAAATTCATATGGTTCCATATGATTGCTTGGGTAGTAACACTTGATTTTGGCATGTTTCTTTGTTATCACACTAAATAATTATCCTTATTTCTAATAGCATTTAGTGAGGATCCACCGGATTAATTTATGGGTTTAATCTCTTACACACATAATAATGTGTAGGGCCATACAAGGAGAAAAGAAAAAAAAAAAAAAAGGTATGAATTTTACATATTTTTATGTATATATAAGATATAATTTTATCTCCTACAGAAATTTTAAACCCTTAAATTTATCTATATTGGGGCTTTGAGATACCAAGTTGAAATCTTTATATAGAAACCTACAATAACCATGGTAACACTTCTAGTTGACAAGTGCATATGGTTGCTATCCTGAGTTCAATTGTTTTATCCCTCTTTGCCCGTAAGTGTTTCCTTCTTCACTTTTATTTATAAATGTAAGCCGTATATATTTGGAAGTTTTTAATCTCTAGAAAATGACCGGTTAACGTTTCCGTCAATTATTTTTTAATTAATTCCTCATTTAGTGGAACATGAACGATTCCAAGATATCAATGTTTAGTAAATCTATACGGAAACACGATAAACAATAAAGCGGTGTATCAAATGGGGTTGAATTTCCTACGGAAAATTTTAATCTACAAGTTGTGGAAGATATAAAACTATAAAAATCTGTTTGATTGTGTTTTGAGTTTTGATTTTTTTTGTTCTTAAAACTGTTTTGTATAATAGTTATGGAAACAATTGTTTTATGTGTTTTTTTTGTTTTGAAAGTTAAAAACCAAAATAGAAAACAAAAACAACTTTATGTTTTAAATTTGATTCTAAAAACAAAAAAATAATTACAGTTTTTTAAATTCTTTTTACAAAATAGGCCTTACCAAATGAGTTTTTTTATTTTTTTGTTCTGAAAACTAAAAAATTATTTTTAAAAACAGTAATCAAGCATAGCCATAAGCAGTGTTTTTTCTCTATAATATAACAATACATTTTAGTGCAAGCAACTTTTGTTTTCCAAAACAGCATAATGAAATATTATTGGCCTGAACAATTTTTTTTTTTCCAGCATATGTTCAGACCATCTTTTATTTTTAAACAAACCTTGCGTCGAATATAATTTTAATTTTTGATAACTGTCTAGTACTGACTAGATGAGCTAAAAACATAATTGATTAGATATGTCCATTTGATTGGTTTGTGAAATGAAATAGGAAAAAGAAAAAGACAGAGAAGGGAGAGAGACTATTGCAGGAGGGGCAAGCGCATTATGTTAATATCTTGTGTGTGCATTTGGTTGTTCCACTGCCCGTTTATGTATGTGACCAAAGAACAGGGTTTCTTTTTAGAAACATTCTTTCGTTTTTCTTTTTTATGCCTTATCCTGTTTGCTACTTTAGTGACATTGGCCACTTGTGGAATATGACTGAAAATCCATTATGTTGGCGTCATCAACTGCTCCTAAATTCATGACTCCCTCGTCCCTCCCTATCCTAAAGATGGAATAAATTTTTAGAACTAACTTCCACTAAAATCAGAAATAAGTGAATAGATGTGTCATTAAAAATAAAGAAATAGGTGAAGTAAATGCATTTAGATGAGTTGTATTTGTTTAATTTTAGTGAATGTAGCATTCTATAGGAGTATTAAAATTTTATCCTTAAAAAAGCAATGGCCAGTTCTTAGCAACCTTTTCTTATGAACTCTGCTACCTTCCCTCCTGCTGAAAAGCTAAGTAACAATTAGCACTGAACACAAAAAATAAATAAATAAATTCAACAAATATCTAAAAACTGAATGTAAAATGCGCATTAATCCATTATTTACAGTCCATTGACTTAAAGTCTTCAAGCGTATTCGGTAGTTGCTCATAATAATGGACGGTGGATTTAGGGATTGCTTTATTGTTCTAGGAAGCCACCTTTTTTTTAGTAGAAACATGGGGCTATTCGTTTTCAACTTTCTACTGCTCACTTTGTTCTCGGAGTACGGTTTCAAAAAATACTTCCTCATTAGAACAGTGGGCGCATTGGAATATGCCACCCGAAAAAGGATAAGACTCGTCACAAAAAAAAAAATTGTAGTCACCGTATCATGGAAAAAATTTAACATGCTTAAGGCCCACCATTTATTCAGTGGTCCCTTTTTTATAAATGAAAACTCTTCTTCCATTTCTACCTTTTTTTTTTTTGATTTTTCCCCATCCGTCCCTCCTTTTTTTCTAAAAAAAAAAAAATTGGTGTAAAAAATCTTCTCCTCCATTATGATAGAATAAAAAAAATTAAAAAATAAAAAAGAAGAAAAAAAGAAGAAGCAACCTGTGTTTTTGTGTGTTTATGATCAAGAAAACTGAGACATGAGGCTAAGCTGTTTAAGCTATCTTCAACTTCAATTAAATACATGCTAGTTTGTAAT
>JAVKPL010007266.1:0-29713 GCA_032173675.1 Gastrolobium villosum | reverse complement strand
ACAGAAAACAGAGGTATTTTCCTTAAAACAGTGGACAGAAACAGTGACGTTTTACAGCAGGAAAACAGTAAACATACAGCAGAAACAGTGATCATTTTAAAACAGAAACAGTGGCACTTTGGACTTCAAAACAGTGGCATAAATCTTGGTTTTTGGACATTGAAACAGTGGCATATTATGGCTAAAACAGTGGCATTTTATGCATAAAAACAGTGGCATTTTATGCATAAAAACAGTGGCATATGATGACTAAAACAGTGGCATATTATGCATAAAAACAGTGGCATATGATGACTAAAACAGTGGCATATTATGCATAAAAACAGTGGCATATGATGACTAAAACAGTGGCATATTATGCATAAAAACAGTGGCATATGATGACTAAAACAGTGGCATATTATGCATAAAAACAGTGGCATATGATGTGCAGAAACAGTGGCATATATGTGCAAAAACAGTGGCATATATGTGCAGAAACAGTGGCATATATGTGCAGAAACAGTGGCATATAATGTGCAGAAACAGTGGCATATATGTGCAGAAACAGTGGCATATATGTGCAGAAACAGTGGCATTTCATACAAAACAGTGGCATATTGTCTTAAGCATAACCATGAGACTTTCACTCTACAACTCATGCATACAAGTCATCATAAAATGGCTCCATACTTATACGTTAACCATGCTCAATCAAGAATCCAAAGCAAAACATATTCAAGGAGACATTCAAGCACACATACATGGCTACACAATGAAAGTGTTCTAAGTTCAAGGCCTACCTCTTGTAGCACACACTTCACCACACCCTTCTAGCTCTACTTCACAACAAGTCCACACCTCCTAGGAGATGATCTATGCGCATACAAGGTGAGGGGGAACAAACTTGGACAGCTTCAAGGTTGAGGACAAGGCTGGACAGTGAGGGAAGGTGAGTTGTCTTAGCAAAGTTTTTCTTTCTCCAAAGTCCCTATGCTACACGGTTTAGAGAGTGAGGAGGTGAGGAAGGAAAGTTGGCTGAATGTAAGGTGAGGGCAGCCCTTCCTTATGCGCATATTTAAAGGGAAAGTGAGGGAAAGTTGCTATGATTAACCATCATGAAAAATTCTGATTACTTGAGGGGATGGGGCTGCATACAAGGGCTGAACAAGCAAAGGGTTTGCTTCTAAATTACTCTATGCACATGCAAGGAGTGAGGAGATGGTTCAGATCTGAGTTAGGCTTCTAAGTCAGAATTTTCTTGCACAAATAGCCAAACCATGCGCACAAGGTGAGGTGTGAGGGAGGTTCACTAAGTCCACAAGCAAGACAGCTTTGTGGCAGCCAAGAAATCTGATTTTGGGGCTGTCTTGTGCGCATAAAATGATGAAGATGCAGCCCCAAGATCCTACTTATGATGCATGTGGAAGCAAGGGCAGGTTTGGCTCATGATGGGCTGCCAAAAGCTTGCAAAAATCTGCACAATTCAGTCTCATGATGGAAGGTGCAAGAGAGTTCTCCAAGTCAACAAGTTAGGCAGTTTTGTGTCATAGAAAAATCTGCTCCAAGACACCTCCATGTGCGCCAAAGAGGAGAAGAATGCAGCCTAAAATCATGCTAAATGGTACATGTGTCTTCCATGCAATGAGGTTGAAATCAAGTGATGCATAAACAAGGTGAGGTGGCGGTCAACAAGAGGGAAAAATTGGCAGATTTTTCATGGTCCTAATTACTCTCTTATGCGCATAGAAAGAGGAGTGAAATGCATCTTGCCATGTGGTGTTCCTTGCTGCACAAGACAGCCTTGTTGGACAAGGCTTAGGGGAGGTAAAAGTGGTTTCAACATTGGGCTGAACTAGCTAGGTCCAAAAGCCATCCTTGGGTCATTGGCCACACACAAAAAAAAAACCCAAACACACAAGTCCAATAGTGACAAGTCCACACACACACCCTAGCCCACTTCCAAAGTCCAATAAGTACTAAAGCCTTCTAACACACACTCACATTACTCATATGATTTTAATAAATTCACATGTCTACATATGTACCCTCCTATGATTTAATTTAAATACTTACCTTAGTCTCATTCAAGGATAAAGATCAACAATTCGCAAACCATCACACATACACCATAAATCCGAAATCTACACATACATCTATAACATAAAGTACTTATGTATTTTACTAATTATGCGGGATGTTACACTCTCCCCACCAAATAGGAATTTTGTCCGCAAAATAAACTTACTTAAGAGCTAAACAGTTCTGGATAGCGTTTCTGAATGTCGTCCTCGCGCTCCCAAGTGGCTTCAGCTGCCGATCTGTTGTTCCATAATACCTTCACCAACGGAATCTCTTTAGAACGGAGTCGCTTGACGGATCTTTCAAGAATTTGGAACGGTTGTACTTGATAAGTCAGATTTTCCTTTAGTTCCACCTCTTCCGGCTGTAACACGTGAGATGGATCAGAGAGGTACCTACGTAGCTGTGACACATGAAATACATTGTGAATTCCTGACAGATTGGGTGGTAACGCCAACCGGTATGCAGACTCTCCAATCTGGTCCATAATCAGATACGGTCCTAAGTACCGTGGACTTAACTTCTTCACTCCCATTCTCCTACCGAGTCCCGATGTAGGTGTGATTCTCAAAAATACATGATCTCCGACTTCGAAAGATAGAGGCTTATGACGCTTGTCGTAATAACTCTTCTGTCTGGCCTGAGCCCGCTGCATATTCTCCCGAATCTTCTTTACCTGTTCGGATGTCTCTTGAATTAGATCAGGTCCTAACATACTTTGCTCACCTACTTCAGTCCAACATAAAGGGGATCTGCATTTTCTCCCATACAGAGCTTCATACGGTGCCATCTGAATACTGGAGTGGTAACTGTTGTTGTAAGCAAACTCAATCAAGGAGAGATAGTTATCCCAGCTGCCTCCTAACTCCAAGACGCATGCTCGTAACATGTCCTCTAATGCTTGAATGGTGCGTTCCGTCTGTCCATCGGTCTGCGGATGATAAGCAGTACTCAGCCTCAAATGGGTCCCTAATGCTCTTTGAAAGGATTCCCAAAACTTAGATGTAAACTTGGGATCACGATCACTGACAATACTTGTAGGAACTCCGTGCAGCTTCACAATCTCCTGCAGGTAAATTCTGGCAAGTCTCTCTGTATCATATGTGGTTCTAACACGCAAGAAATGAGCTGACTTCGTTAAACGATCAACAATCACCCAGATAGAATCATATCCTTCTCGCGTCCGTGGAAGTCCTACTACAAAGTCCATCGCAATACTGTCCCACTTCCATTCAGGGATCTCCAAAGGTTGAAGGAGTCCCGATGGCTTCTGATGTTCGTACTTCACCTTCTGACAAGTTAAGCATCGAGATACATACTCCGCAATATCACGCTTCATACCCGGCCACCAGAACGAGGTCTTCAAATCATGGTACATCTTCGTGGATCCAGGATGAACTGCATACTTACCCTTGTGAGCCTCCTGTAAAACTTCTTGCTTCAACTCTTCATTCGGCACAACCAGCCGTCCTTGAAATCTCCAAACATCATTCTCATCCTTTACCACATCTTGGTTGCCAACCAAATCACGGACTAACTCTTCATCTTTCTGAGCTTCCTTAATTCTACTGATCAATTCATTCTCCACCTTTATATTTCCCAATCTTATGCTATTCCCTCTCTCGTCTACCGATAAGTTCAAATCTCGAAAGGCCTCAAACAACTTCAATTCTTCCATCATCAGAGTTGCAGTGTGCAGTGTCTTCCTACTCAGGGCGTCAGCTACCACGTTTGCCTTTCCTGGGTGGTACTTAAGTTCAAAATCGTAGTCCTTCAGAAATTCCATCCACCTTCGTTGCCGCATATTCAGCTCCTTCTGATCGAACAAGTACTTCAAACTCTTATGATCGCTGAACACGTCAAACTGCGAACCATACAAGTGGTGCCTCCAGATTTTAAGTGCGAACACTATAGCTGCTAACTCCAAATCGTGCGTAGGATAATTTTCCTCGTGAGGCTTTAGTTGTCGAGATGCGTAAGCTACCGCCATACGATCCTGCATCAACACGCATCCAAGTCCTTTCAGCGACGCGTCGCAGTATACTTCGAACTTTCGGGTAGGATCCGGAATCGTGAGTACGGGAGCACTCGTCAATCTGCTCTTTAGCTCCAAGAAACATTCTTCACAGGCTTCAGTCCACTCAAAAGGCTTATCCTTCCGAGTGAGACGAGTAAGGGGTTGCACTATCTGAGAGAAATTCTGGATGAACCTTCGATAGTATCCAGCAAGACCTAAGAAACTTCTTACTTCGGTGACAGTCTTGGGTCGTTCCCAATTCATGACAGCTTCAACTTTGCTGGGGTCCACCGCGATACCTTCTGATGAAATGACATGGCCCAGAAACTGGACCTCTTTAAGCCAAAACTCGCACTTCGACCACTTCGCGTACAACTGCTTCTCTTTCAAGATTTGCAGGACGATACTCAGATGTTCCGCGTGCAGCTCTTCATTAGCTGAGTAAATCAAGATATCGTCGATAAACACAATAACAAACTGATCAAGAAAGGGGCGGAAAATGCGGTTCATGTAGTCCATGAATACCGCGGGAGCATTCGTAAGTCCGAATGGGATCACCTGATATTCGTAGTGCCCATAACGAGTCCTAAAAGTGGTTTTCGGAATATCCTCCGGTTTGACCCGGATCTGATGGTATCCCGATCGTAAATCTATCTTGGAAAAGATTCTGGCTCCTCTCAGCTGGTCCATCAAATCGTCGATCCTCGGTAGCGGATACTTATTCTTCACCGTTACTTTGTTCAGCTGGCGGTAATCTACACACAGACGTAAACTTCCATCCTTCTTCTTAATCAAGATGGCTGGAGCACCCCATGGGGAGGTACTCGGTCTGATGAATTCCTTGGCCAAAAGCTCTTCTATCTGCTTCTTCAACTCTCGCAGTTCCAACGGCGCCATACGATACGGAGCAATGGAGATTGGTCCGACTCCAGGAACAAGTTCGATGGAAAATTCTATTTCCCTATGAGGAGGCAATCGAGGTATTTCATCCGGGAATACCTCCTCGAATTCTCTAACTACCGGTACATTCTGAATTTGATTGTCAACCGAGGTCTCAGCCTCGATCGACAAAAGATACCCTGCTGCTCCCTTGCGGAGCTCTTTTCTAACTTGCAATAAGGAAATAAGAGAGAAAGGTTGAAAATTACCATCTTTCGCAGGAACAATGACTTTCCCCGCTCGACAATCCAAAGTTATCCCATTTTCCGTCAACCAGTCCATACCGATAATCACATCGAAGTTGAATACCGGCAGGACCACCAAGTTAACTGTATACGTGTCCCCTTCATACTGCAAGGTAACACCTCTGCAGATCTCCGAGGCCGTGCACGATCCTCCAGTAGGTGTGCTGATGTGTAACTCATAAGGTAGCGGGGTTGGGGTGATGCCTATTCTCAAGGCAGTATGCTTTGCCATAAAAGAGCCAGACGCTCCAGAATCAAAGATAACAGAAATTGGGTGACCATTTAGAGTGACATTACCTTTGATCAGGTTGGGAAACTTCTGCGCCTCATTTGCATCCAATGTGAACACCCGAGCTTGCGTAGGTTGTTGATCAGCGTTCTGGGGGCATTTGTAAGCAAAATGTCCTTGCTGGCCACATCTGAAACATGCATTATTGTTCTTGCGACAGACTCCAAAGTGATTCTTTCCACACGTAGCACAAACAGTCGCGCCCTGACGTCCAGTCGACGATTGACCCACCGTAAAGTTTCTCTTAAAATTTCCAGGCCGTGCCTGCAACTGCGTACCTCTGCCTCGACCCCTACCAGGTGCCGTCCTGAAGAATCTGCCTGCTCGGTTTCCTCCGTGGAATTGTGTTGGTGGCTTGTTCAAGTTCTTGGCCTCATTAATGATTCCTTCTGCCTGACGACTCTGGTTGATGAGTTCCGGAAGTGTACGATTTGCCGTGGTCAAAATGAGCTTACGGATCTCCGGGTGTAATCCGCTTTCGAACTTCTCCACCTGCCATTCTTCATCGTAAATGTTCCGATCAAAGTTGGCGTACTCGATCAGCTGCCCAAATTTTGCAATATACTCATTAACCGTCACGTTGTCCTGCCTAAGCGACAGCAGTTCAGTGTGCTTCATTCTTCTCATCGCCTTAGGAAAATACTTGTCCAAAAATACTTGTCTGAACACGGCCCATGTCAGTTCAACGTCCTGAGCTCTCAGCAGAGCCCTCGCACCAGTCCACCATGTTAAAGCTTCTCCCATCAGCTGGTACGACGCGTAATCAGTCTTCTGCGCTTCCGGGCATGCCATGCGTTCAAAGATATGCTCGATCATCTGCAGCCACTTTGCTGCAGCCTCAGGGTTGTCTTCTCCCTCAAAGGTAGGTGGTTGGAAGTTGCGGAAGTCTTTCAACCTCCGACGGGCAATTTCTTCTGCATTTTCATGCAGTGGGGGTTGGTTCTGATTCTGTTGCCTATGGTCGCGCCATTCTTGGCTCATATTCTGGATAAACGTTGCCAGTCCCCCAATGGTGGTGATAAGATCCTCTTCCGCATCGCCAGACCTTCCCCGAGTTGAACCGCGACCACCTGCCATGATTCTGCACTCACAATATCAGGAAATGAGTTGATCAGGCTCACCGCAAGTTATTCATGGCAGCAGTCTCAAGTAGGTACTCGAGTTCAATTCGGTCAAGTTAGCTATGCATCCGTGTCTTATCACAGAACAGTCCTAACAATCTAACTACACTAGCTTAGACTATAGCACATTTAGACAGTCAATCAGCAGATAAACACAATCAACAATCAATACAATCAATCACAAGCAAATCCATGGACCAAACTGCTCTGATACCAATTAGTGTAACGCCCTCCCTTGTATGCATCCAAGAGAGTCGTTTGCTAAGCGGAATTAGAGTCGTCAACGTCACATGAGCTAACAAAGCAGTATACAAATCCGTAAGGCATTTCAATAGTACTTATAACTTCTGTTTGGACGATAAAAAATATTTCAAGTGATTTAGAAAGAGCACGTTTGGGGCTTCGCGTGCATATAAAATAATAGTAAATCCGAGTTCGTTTGCTCATAAAAACACCACCCGTAAGGTGCACTGTAAAAATTTCAGCACTTAAATTCTTTTCACAAACGTTTTCCAAAATAACCGTTGTTCATAAGAGTTCAAGCTAACATAGAGATGATAAAGACTACAGTCATCCAAGAGTACCAAAACATTAATCATTACAGTCATCCAATTAAACAAACAGCAACAGAGATAATCCACGCATCAGCAAGCAACAGCAAAACATCACTCCTTCAAATGCTTTTACGTCCTCCTGCCATTTTGGAAAAATAGCAGCCCCGAAGGGGTGAGAATAATCCCAGTAGTGTGGCAACAAAACCAGTAATATAACAGTATTAACTAGGCACAAAATCATAAACAGTCACTTCAACATATCCTTGTTCCTTTTCCTTTTTCCTTTTCATCATATTCATATATATTGCGTATATAACGCCTTTCCTTTGCGCTTTTAGCACCGTCGTGCGCGCACTTCACAGTGGAATCAAATATACCCTTGGCACCTGAGCTCCATGTGGATTCCAACTGTGGGCCTATGCGGACTGATGCCAAGTGTCCCATACCCCGGTACCTTGGGGATGCCTATATGATGCTTGCTCAAAACACATGGTCCTGTACATAACTATTCTAAAAAGCAAGACCTATATGCTCTTGGTACATGCATGCCATGCTATGCTTTCACACACACAAACGTACAAAAATGCGGTATGATGTAAGGTGCATGCTTATATACCTTTCATATGCGTTATGCTGCCACATAACGTCTTTACCTCATAATCATAAGGCCATCACGGCACATTTTTGGCAGTTTCCTTTCATCATAATGGAACATAATATTTTTACGGCATATGGAGCATCATGTCACAATTTTATACCAGTAGTCAATAGTCACATTAGGCATTATCGCCTGACACTTACCTTTGTGTGCCTTAAATATTACCAAACAGCAGCGAAGTATCTCACTTCTTAAGCGCACCTAAATCAATTACAACCAATCATTTACAGTGGCTATTTACAGCAGAAACAGAGAGCATACAGCAGTGTTTACAGCAGCAAAACAGTGACGTTTGTGCTTAAAACAGTGAGCAGAAACAGTGAGTTGTTCTTTTAAAACAGTGAACAGAAAACAGTGGTATTTTCCTTAAAAACAGTGGACAGAAACAGTGACGTTTTACAGCAGGAAAATAGTAAACATACAGCAGAAACAGTGATCATTTTAAAACAGAAACAGTGGCATTTTGGACTCCAAAACAGTGGCATAAATCTTGGTTTTTGGACATTGAAACAGTGGCATATTATGGCTAAAACAGTGGCATTTTATGCATAAAAACAGTGGCATTTTATGCATAAAAACAGTGGCATATGATGACTAAAACAGTGGCATATTATGCACAAAAACAGTGGCATATGATGACTAAAACAGTGGCATATTATGCATAAAAACAGTGGCATATGATGACTAAAACAGTGGCATATTATGCATAAAAACAGTGGCATATGATGACTAAAACAGTGGCATATTATGCATAAAAACAGTGGCATATGATGACTAAAACAGTGGCATATTATGCATAAAAATAGTGGCATATGATGTGCAGAAACAGTGGCATATAATGTGCAGAAACAGTGGCATATATGTGCAGAAACAGTGGCATATATGTGCAGAAACAGTGGCATATATGTGCAGAAACAGTGGCATATAATGTGCAGAAACAGTGGCATATATGTGCAGAAACAGTGGCATATATGTGCAGAAACAGTGGCATTTGAATGGTGATTTTGAGGAACCGAAACAGTGATCATTTTATCATCAAAACAGTGGCACATTCATAGGGAAACAGTGGCATATTTCTCTTCAAAACAGTGGCATAATCATACAAAACAGTGGCATATTGTCTTAAGCATAACCATGAGACTTTCACTCTACAACTCATGCATACAAGTCATCATAAAATGGCTCCATACTTATACGTTAACCATGCTCAATCAAGAATCCAAAGCAAAACATATTCAAGGAGACATTCAAGCACACATACATGGCTACACAATGAAAGTGTTCTAAGTTCAAGGCCTACCTCTTGTAGCACACACTTCACCACACCCTTCTAGCTCTACTTCACAACAAGTCCACACCTCCTAGGAGATGATCTATGCGCATACAAGGTGAGGGGGAACAAACTTGGACAGCTTCAAGGTTGAGGACAAGGCTGGACAGTGAGGGAAGGTGAGTTGTCTTAGCAAAGTTTTTCTTTCTCCAAAGTCCCTATGCTACACGGTTTAGAGAGTGAGGAGGTGAGGAAGGAAAGTTGGCTGAATGTAAGGTGAGGGCAGCCCTTCCTTATGCGCATATTTAAAGGGAAAGTGAGGGAAAGTTGCTATGATTAACCATCATGAAAAATTCTGATTACTTGAGGGGATGGGGCTGCATACAAGGGCTGAACAAGCAAAGGGTTTGCTTCTAAATTACTCTATGCACATGCAAGGAGTGAGGAGATGGTTCAGATCTGAGTTAGGCTTCTAAGTCAGAATTTTCTTGCACAAATAGCCAAACCATGCGCACAAGGTGAGGTGTGAGGGAGGTTCACTAAGTCCACAAGCAAGACAGCTTTGTGGCAGCCAAGAAATCTGATTTTGGGGCTGTCTTGTGCGCATAAAATGATGAAGATGCAGCCCCAAGATCCTACTTATGATGCATGTGGAAGCAAGGGCAGGTTTGGCTCATGATGGGCTGCCAAAAGCTTGCAAAAATCTGCACAATTCAGTCTCATGATGGAAGGTGCAAGAGAGTTCTCCAAGTCAACAAGTTAGGCAGTTTTGTGTCATAGAAAAATCTGCTCCAAGACACCTCCATGTGCGCCAAAGAGGAGAAGAATGCAGCCTAAAATCATGCTAAATGGTACATGTGTCTTCCATGCAATGAGGTTGAAATCAAGTGATGCATAAACAAGGTGAGGTGGCGGTCAACAAGAGGGAAAAATTGGCAGATTTTTCATGGTCCTAATTACTCTCTTATGCGCATAGAAAGAGGAGTGAAATGCATCTTGCCATGTGGTGTTCCTTGCTGCACAAGACAGCCTTGTTGGACAAGGCTTAGGGGAGGTAAAAGTGGTTTCAACATTGGGCTGAACTAGCTAGGTCCAAAAGCCATCCTTGGGTCATTGGCCACACACAAAAAAAAAACCCAAACACACAAGTCCAATAGTGACAAGTCCACACACACACCCTAGCCCACTTCCAAAGTCCAATAAGTACTAAAGCCTTCTAACACACACTCACATTACTCATATGATTTTAATAAATTCACATGTCTACATATGTACCCTCCTATGATTTAATTTAAATACTTACCTTAGTCTCATTCAAGGATAAAGATCAACAATTCGCAAACCATCACACATACACCATAAATCCGAAATCTACACATACATCTATAACATAAAGTACTTATGTATTTTACTAATTATGCGGGATGTTACACTCTCCCCACCAAATAGGAATTTTGTCCGCAAAATAAACTTACTTAAGAGCTAAACAGTTCTGGATAGCGTTTCTGAATGTCGTCCTCGCGCTCCCAAGTGGCTTCAGCTGCCGATCTGTTGTTCCATAATACCTTCACCAACGGAATCTCTTTAGAACGGAGTCGCTTGACGGATCTTTCAAGAATTTGGAACGGTTGTACTTGATAAGTCAGATTTTCCTTTAGTTCCACCTCTTCCGGCTGTAACACGTGAGATGGATCAGAGAGGTACCTACGTAGCTGTGACACATGAAATACATTGTGAATTCCTGACAGATTGGGTGGTAACGCCAACCGGTATGCAGACTCTCCAATCTGGTCCATAATCAGATACGGTCCTAAGTACCGTGGACTTAACTTCTTCACTCCCATTCTCCTACCGAGTCCCGATGTAGGTGTGATTCTCAAAAATACATGATCTCCGACTTCGAAAGATAGAGGCTTATGACGCTTGTCGTAATAACTCTTCTGTCTGGCCTGAGCCCGCTGCATATTCTCCCGAATCTTCTTTACCTGTTCGGATGTCTCTTGAATTAGATCAGGTCCTAACATACTTTGCTCACCTACTTCAGTCCAACATAAAGGGGATCTGCATTTTCTCCCATACAGAGCTTCATACGGTGCCATCTGAATACTGGAGTGGTAACTGTTGTTGTAAGCAAACTCAATCAAGGAGAGATAGTTATCCCAGCTGCCTCCTAACTCCAAGACGCATGCTCGTAACATGTCCTCTAATGCTTGAATGGTGCGTTCCGTCTGTCCATCGGTCTGCGGATGATAAGCAGTACTCAGCCTCAAATGGGTCCCTAATGCTCTTTGAAAGGATTCCCAAAACTTAGATGTAAACTTGGGATCACGATCACTGACAATACTTGTAGGAACTCCGTGCAGCTTCACAATCTCCTGCAGGTAAATTCTGGCAAGTCTCTCTGTATCATATGTGGTTCTAACACGCAAGAAATGAGCTGACTTCGTTAAACGATCAACAATCACCCAGATAGAATCATATCCTTCTCGCGTCCGTGGAAGTCCTACTACAAAGTCCATCGCAATACTGTCCCACTTCCATTCAGGGATCTCCAAAGGTTGAAGGAGTCCCGATGGCTTCTGATGTTCGTACTTCACCTTCTGACAAGTTAAGCATCGAGATACATACTCCGCAATATCACGCTTCATACCCGGCCACCAGAACGAGGTCTTCAAATCATGGTACATCTTCGTGGATCCAGGATGAACTGCATACTTACCCTTGTGAGCCTCCTGTAAAACTTCTTGCTTCAACTCTTCATTCGGCACAACCAGCCGTCCTTGAAATCTCCAAACATCATTCTCATCCTTTACCACATCTTGGTTGCCAACCAAATCACGGACTAACTCTTCATCTTTCTGAGCTTCCTTAATTCTACTGATCAATTCATTCTCCACCTTTATATTTCCCAATCTTATGCTATTCCCTCTCTCGTCTACCGATAAGTTCAAATCTCGAAAGGCCTCAAACAACTTCAATTCTTCCATCATCAGAGTTGCAGTGTGCAGTGTCTTCCTACTCAGGGCGTCAGCTACCACGTTTGCCTTTCCTGGGTGGTACTTAAGTTCAAAATCGTAGTCCTTCAGAAATTCCATCCACCTTCGTTGCCGCATATTCAGCTCCTTCTGATCGAACAAGTACTTCAAACTCTTATGATCGCTGAACACGTCAAACTGCGAACCATACAAGTGGTGCCTCCAGATTTTAAGTGCGAACACTATAGCTGCTAACTCCAAATCGTGCGTAGGATAATTTTCCTCGTGAGGCTTTAGTTGTCGAGATGCGTAAGCTACCGCCATACGATCCTGCATCAACACGCCCAAGTCCTTTCAGCGACGCGTCGCAGTATACTTCGAACTTTCGGGTAGGATCCGGAATCGTGAGTACGGGAGCACTCGTCAATCTGCTCTTTAGCTCCAAGAAACATTCTTCACAGGCTTCAGTCCACTCAAAAGGCTTATCCTTCCGAGTGAGACGAGTAAGGGGTTGCACTATCTGAGAGAAATTCTGGATGAACCTTCGATAGTATCCAGCAAGACCTAAGAAACTTCTTACTTCGGTGACAGTCTTGGGTCGTTCCCAATTCATGACAGCTTCAACTTTGCTGGGGTCCACCGCGATACCTTCTGATGAAATGACATGGCCCAGAAACTGGACCTCTTTAAGCCAAAACTCGCACTTCGACCATTTCGCGTACAACTGCTTCTCTTTCAAGATTTGCAAGACAATCCTCAGATGTTCCGCGTGCAGCTCTTCATTAGCTGAGTAAATCAAGATATCGTCGATAAACACAATAACAAAATGATCAAGAAAGGGGCGGAAAATGCGGTTCATGTAGTCCATGAATACCGCGGGAGCATTCGTAAGTCCGAATGGGATCACCTGATATTCGTAGTGCCCATAACGAGTCCTAAAAGCGGTTTTCGGAATATCCTCCGGTTTGACCCGGATCTGATGGTATCCCGATCGTAAATCTATCTTGGAAAAGATTCTGGCTCCTCTCAGCTGGTCCATCAAATCGTCGATCCTCGGTAGCGGATACTTATTCTTCACCGTTACTTTGTTCAGCTGGCGGTAATCTACACACAGACGTAAACTTCCATCCTTCTTCTTAATCAAGATGGCTGGAGCACCCCATGGGGAGGTACTCGGTCTGATGAATTCCTTGGCCAAAAGCTCTTCTATCTGCTTCTTATAACACCTCAAATATTTAAATGTGTATTTTAATGATATATTGAGAAATGAAAGTTGATGGATTAGTGAAAATCCAAGTATTATGGCCAAAAGGGGCAAAAAGGGCAAAATTGTAATTTGCCAACCGTGTGTTAGGAGGCTTAAATACTGAGTTAGAGATTTCAAATGACAAAAGTAAGGTTGGAAATGGAATCAGGGCGAAAAATTGAGTAAATAGGCAAATTTGGGAAAAATCGATGAATAGTGATTTTTAAGTGTTAAAATACTGAGTTGTGAGTGTACCAATAGGTGTGAAATTTTTATCAATATTTTGGAGAAAGAAAAATATGTCATGGACTGGAAAAATATTTAGATTAAGGATTTGTGATCGGAAATTTTATCGGAGTTAAAGTTAGATCGCGTGTGGGACCCGTGTGACCGAAGTCACTTGGCCCCACCTCCTTTTCTTTCCTTCTTTCTCTCTTTTCCTCTCATCTCTCTCGTGCGCTCACAGGGACAAGAAGAGCCATTTCCACCATTTTCTTCCCATTTCACCATTTCTTCGTTTCTCCACCGAATCACTTGATTTTGGTGTTGAAATCTATCGTAAACAACCTTCCAAAGCCATTGGTAGCACCTAGAAGGCTTGAATCCATCTCTTTGGCCGCGTTTCAAGCAAAATCAGATCCGACCCATGTATGTTTTTTGAGATTTCTTGGAGTTTTGAGCTTCAAATGGTTTAGTGAAGCCTTGGTGTTGATCATACTACCCATTGTAAGTACATTTGTGGTCTTTTGATAGTTGAATTCTTAGATCTATGAATATGTGTTCAAACCTTTGATTTTAGATGTGTGATGATAGAGAGCCCAAATGGAAAAATGCTATTAGATGAAAAGGCCTTAGAATCATGTTTGTAAGCTAGAAATGCTATGTTAAATTTTGGTGAAAAATCTAGGTTTTTAACTTAGAGAATTTTGAGGGATTTTGATGAAAAATGAGTTTTTGTGTAATTGGGAATTGATGATTGTTGTAGGGTGCCTCACACGGTTGGATTTGAGAAAAGTTGATTTGGAGCATACGTTTGGAACGGTGTTGCTCGTGTTAAGGTAAACTCTTGGAACTTGGGTTTAATCCCTAGTGAGCTCCACCACACCTAGAGGAAGGTTGTGGTTGGATTATGTAGTGATGACATGATGTGTTTGTGTGCTTGTATGCATATTGCTTGAATTGTGTGAAAATTGTGTGGTCACTGATCAGTTGACAAGTGGAGTTTGGTCATCCGCTGGATTCATCCTTGTGAGAATGCCAGTCGGGTATTGCCGTGGAGTCGACTCTGGGAGCGGCGCCAGGATGATCCAAACGTGGGACGTCCGCCGGATAGGGCTCATGAGGAGTTCCGGTTGGGTATTGCCATGGAGTCTTCTCAACCATGGGAGAGGCGCCAGGACAGTCTCGGGAGTTATATGATGGAGTCCTTGAACATGAATCCATGAGTGGATGTTCTTGGGTGTCTCCAGGAGGATGGTGATATTGTTTTACTTGCATGCCATATTATGTCATTTTGATACATTTTAGTGAGCCATGGAGTGGAGAGAGCCTCTAGCTCCATTGGTTTACTGAGATATATCCGTATATCTCACCCCGTGTTTGGGGGACCACATTTCAGGTCACTATGAGCCGGGAGGAGTTTCGGGCAAGAAGCCCGTATAGTGGACGTTGGATTGGCATGCGGTGCATTGGATTGCATGGCTTTTTGGAGGAGTTTATGGAGTGCACATAGCATACCATTAGTATTTTGAGACTTAGGTCATGAACATATTGCATGATGTTATTTTCCATGCTTTTGTTAGTGTTCATGGTCATATGCTAAGTCTTGACATGTTTTATTATTCATGGCTTGGATAACTGTATATTTTGAGTGAGCATGGGACTTGTCCATTGCCACATTCATAGCCTTGAAGTCTTGATGTGTAATGATGTAAAAATGGTCCATATGTACATGTAAATGGCCATTATTTGAGAATGATGTAATTGATGTTAAACTTAAGGAAAATGCATGATGGAAGGGCCTAGAGCCAACATTAGGACATGTTTATGTGTTATGTGGAGTACCAAGGGGTTAGGGATGGATTACACACCCTTTTTGGGGCTCAAAACTGCTGTAATCTGTCATTTTACTGCATAGTAATCGATTACCCAAGCATGGTAATCGATTACCATGCAACAGGGGACGAAAAATTAGCTACTGTCTGCACTGGTAATCGATTACTGGCCTTTGGTAATCGATTACCATGTGTGGTAATCGATTACCCAGAGTTGGTAATCGATTACCAGAACAGAGGGTTTAGAAAATTGGCTACTGCCTCATTTTTGACAGGTGGTAATCGATTACCACCCTCTGGTAATCGATTACTACAGTGTAATTTTTGAAAATTCAGGTTTTTCTAGACTAAAAGAAAGGGGTATAACTTGATGGGTAGAACTCCAAATGATATGTGGTTTGAAACCACGCGTAGTCAATGTAAAGGACTATAACTTGGTAAAAGATGAGAGTAAGATGGTGAGTTTAAATGAATTGAATAAAAGGGAAGAATTATGATGTTACAAAGTGTATGATTCCGCAAATGGCATTTACAATTATAGTGTGGTTTTAATTGATTACGGAAAAAGTATTTACGTAAAAGAAAAGGAATATGTTAAAAGAAAAATTTGCCCGTAATTTAATTAATCTAATCACTGTGATTGTAACTGCGCTTAATATCATAATCAATGTTAACAATACCGGTGTACAACGGGCTGTTACATTTTATGGTATCAGAGCAGTTTTGTTTAGGGAACTCTGATTGTTGTGTGTGATGTATCTTGTGTGTCATAGCTATCTGTGAACTATTTATGATTAATGTATATGTGATTCCTCAGTGTGGGTCTGATCAACTCATTCCTTTGTGTTACATGTACAGATATCATGAGTAGGGCACGAGGTCGCCGTGGGGCACGTGGTGCAGGTCCTTTGCCACCGGATCCGGTCACTGCAGCACTGAATGCTCTGCAGGCGGAAACGGCTGCAAATAGAAATATGACAGAGAACCTGATGAAAGCAAATCAGGATATGATGCAGGCCTTTATGGCTGAGTTGAGGGCGGAAAGAGGTCGCCCTAGGAGGGAAGATACACCTCCGCATACGGCTACGGTGACTCCTACACCGACGCCATCTGTTACTCCTCAACAGGGGGAGAGTGGGGCTAGTCACCACACTGGTGAGGCTAGCCATCATACTACTACTGACCCGAGCTATATTCCCGATCCGTCATCTGTTGCCCAATCTACTGGGGCTGCTGGGCAGGTGCTTGATAATGCTGACGATGAGCGTAGGCTCATATCTTTCAGGAAACATAAGCCACCCGCATTTTTGGGGTCAAGGGACCCAAAGGAGGTCACTGCTTGGTTGAGGGGCATGGACAAGATTTTTCAGGTTATGAGATGCCAAGATCCGCAGAAGTTATTGTATTCTGTTTATATGCTGGAGGGTGATGCCCAGGAGTGGTGGGACAATGTGTCTCGCCCGTTTGTTATTCAGGGAGAGGTCCTTACTTGGACTATGTTTGAAGGATTATTCCATGAAGAATATTTTCCCCGCGATGTTCGGGAGGCTAAGCAAGGTGAATTTGATAATCTGGTACAGGGAGTGATGACTGTTGATGCCTATGTGGCGAAATTTAATGAGCTTGTGAAGTTTGCTAATTATGGAGGTACTCTACCTACTCCGGAATTCTTGTCAGCTAAATTTCAAAGAGGGCTGAGTGAGAAGATTGCTAAGAGGATGTCAAATACCGCAGTGAGAAACTTTGCTGATTTGGTGACCCAGTGCAAAAGGGTCGAGACTGTTTATGGGAGGTATCCGAAATCTGATTCTACAAAAGAGCAAGATGTTAAGAGGACACCTGGTCCTTCTGGTAATACCAACAGAGGAGGTTTTAATAACAATAATAGAGGTAGGGGGTTGCATGTAAGGCAGCCTCCTGGTCAGTTCAAGAGGGGTGGAAATACTGGTGGTGGTGGTGCTTCGAACAGATATTTTACCCCACAATGTGGGAAGTGTGGGAAATACCACAGAGGTGTTTGTGGTGCTGGTACGTCGAATTGTTTTAGATGTGGTCAGAGTGGCCACTTTGCTAGAAATTGTACATCTTCTTCGGGGCAGGCTGCGAATCTGCAGGCCTTGCCGCCAGCTACTACTACTACTGCTGCTCCTACTGCTGTTGTTCCTACTGTGGGACGAGTTTATACTACAAATGCGCAACATACTCAAAAGGCTCCGAATTTGGTTAAAGGTATAATTTTTCTATCTAATGTTGATTTATCTGTGTTGTTTGATTCGGGAGCAACACATTCATTTGTGGCGGACTATGTGGCTAAGGCGCTGGACTTAAAGGTAACACGGATGGTTCCTCCGATGCGTATTACTACTGCTACAGGCGAGGTTAGTGAGTCGTCCTGGATTTGTGAAGATGTAAAGTTCACTTATTTAGGCAGGGGTTACACCATTGATTTAATTATCTTACCCCTGGCCTCTGTCAATTTGATTTTGGGGATGGATTGGTTGTCTCGGAACTGCGCAATGATTGATTGCTGCGGGAAGAGGTTGTTGTTATCTCACGAGAGGCCGTCTGTTTGTCCGTCTCTGTATTTGTCTGTAAGTCAAACTGTGAAAGCCTTGAAGGCTGGAGATTTGGGTTATGTCTTGTTGGGCGGATTGGTGGGTGATAAAAAGGAAGAGATTTCTGCTATTCCAGTTGTAAATGAGTTTGAGGATGTATTTCCGGATGAGATACCGGAATTCCCACCAGAGAGAGAGATTGAATTCTCGATTGATTTATTGCCTGGTGTGGGGCCGATCTCTTTGGCTCCATACCGGATGTCGCCACTTGAGTTGGCTGAGCTGAAGAAACACATTGAAGAATTATCTGCGAAGAATTTTATTAGGCCGAGTGTGTCTCCGTGGGGAGCACCGGTTATATTTGTAAAGAAAAAGGATGGTAGCATGAGATTGTGCACTGACTACCGACAGCTGAATAAAGTGACTATTAAGAACCGGTACCCATTACCGCGTATTGATGATTTATTAGATCAGTTGAGGGGTGCCTGTGTATTTTCAAAGATTGATCTCCGGTCCGGATATCACCAGATTCGGATTAAACCGGAGGATGTACCTAAAACAGCTTTCCGATCCAGATATGGACATTTTGAGTATCAAGTGATTCCTTTCGGGCTTACTAATGCCCCGGCGGTGTTCATGGATTATATGAACCGCATCTTTAAACCGTATTTGGACCAGTTTGTAATTGTATTTATTGATGATATTTTGATCTATTCTAAGAGTAAAGAGGAGCACATGGACCATTTGAGGACTGTGTTGCAGGTGTTAAAGGACAAGAAACTGTATGCTAAACCGTCTAAGTGTGAATTCTGGTTGTCTGAGGTGCAATTTTTGGGTCATGTTATTTCTGCAAGTGGTGTTGCAGTGGATCCAAGCAAGATTGAAGCGGTGAGTGACTGGGAAAGACCTAAGACTGTGACTGAAATTAGAAGTTTTCTGGGGCTTGCTGGCTATTATCGCCGATTTATTCAGGGATTTTCTGCAATGGTTCTACCGTTGACCCGATTGACACGAAAGGATACTCCTTTTGTGTGGACCCAGGAATGTGAGGACTGTTTTCTGCTCCTTAAAGAGAAATTGACTACTGCTCCGGTGTTGACTCTACCTGATCCGGAGGGCGAGTTTGTACTATATTGTGACGCTTCTAAGAAAGGTTTAGGGAGCGTGCTGATGCAGGAAGGAAAAGTGATTGCATATGCGTCTAGGCAGTTAAGGCCGCATGAAGAAAATTATCCGACGCATGACTTAGAATTGGCTGCTATTGTATTTGCCTTGAAAATTTGGAGGCACTTTCTGTATGGGATGAAGTTTGCTGTGTTTAGCGACCATAAAAGCTTGAAATATTTATTTGATCAGAAGGAGCTGAATATGAGGCAGCGTAGATGGGTTGAATTCTTGAAAGATTATGATTTTGAGTTGAAATACCACCCGGGAAAGGCCAATGTTGTGGCCGATGCATTGAGTAGGAAGTCTGTAAACTTATCTCATATGATGATGTGGGACAATGAAGTGATTGAGCAATTCCGTGACATGAAAATAACGGATTTCTTTGCAGGAAGAATGTGTGATATGGAGTTGACTCGGATTGAGAACGAGCTGCACGAGAAGATTAAAGAGACTCAGATTCGCAATGAAAGTATAAAGTATTTGAAAGGCCAGAGTGGCATATCTGTTAATGAACAAGGACTACTATTATATCAGGGCAGGATTGTTGTGCCCAAGGAACTTGCAGAGGAAGTTATGACTGAGGCCCATAAGGGTCAATATTCTATCCACCCAGGTGCCACAAAGATGTACCAAGATTTGAAAGTTAAGTTCTGGTGGCCTGGTATGAAAAGGGATGTTGCCGAGTACGTGTCTAAGTGCTTGGTTTGCCAGAAAGTGAAAATAGAGCATCAGAAACCTGCTGGATTACTTCAGCCGTTAGATATACCTGAATGGAAATGGGAGAGTATTTCAATGGATTTTGTTGTTGGACTACCGAGAACTCAAGCTGGTTATGATTCAATTTGGGTTATTGTGGACCGACTTACGAAGTCTGCACATTTTCTACCAGTACGAGTAGACTACACCACAGAGAAGTTGGCTACACTGTATGTAAAGGAGATTGTTAGACTCCATGGGATACCGATTAGCATTGTGAGTGATCGGGACCCAAAGTTTACTTCGCGATTTTGGGGAGCTTTGCAGCAGGCTTTTGGCACTCAGCTTCGGCTGAGCACTGCTTATCACCCGCAGACTGATGGTCAGACTGAGAGGACCATACAAACACTTGAGGATATGTTGAGAGCTTGCACACTGGAACAGGGTAATGCTTGGGATAAGTACTTACCACTGGTGGAGTTTTCTTATAATAACAGTTTTCATTCCAGTCTGGGTATGGCACCATATGAGGTTTTGTATGGCAGGAGGTGTCGTACGCCCACTTGTTGGACTGAGGTAGGCGATAAAGAAAGATTTGGTCCGGATTTTGTGCAGGAAACGACAGTGCAAATTGAAATGATCAGAGAGAAATTGAAACAGGCACAGAATCGGCAGAAAAGCTATTATGACAATAAGCATAGACCGCTGGAATTTGAGGAAGGTGACCATGTATTTGTACGTTTGTCGCCGGTCACAGGTGTTGGCCGTGCGTTGGGTGTGAGGAAGCTGAGTCCACGATTTATTGGGCCATATCAAATTATGAAAAGAGTAGGATTGGTGGCCTATCAGCTTGCCTTACCCCCGCAGTTATCTAATTTACATGATGTTTTTCATGTGTCGCAGTTGCGACGTTATGTTCCGGATGAGTCACATGTTGTGATGCCGGATAATATTGAAATCAGGGAGAACTTGAAGACTCCCATCGGTCCTATTGCAGTATTGGACCGCAGTGAAAAGAGACTAAGAAGTAAAGTGATTCCCATGCTGAAGATTCAGTGGGAAGGCCGCACACCTGAAGAGGCTACTTGGGAACGGGAGGACGAGATTCTCCGGCTGTATCCTGAGTTAGTGAGCAGGTATGATTTAATTTTGCGGACAAAATTTCAAAAAGGTGGGGTGAATATAACACCTCAAATATTTAAATGTGTATTTTAATGATATATTGAGAAATGAAAGTTGATGGATTAGTGAAAATCCAAGTATTATGGCCAAAAGGGGCAAAAAGGGCAAAATTGTAATTTGCCAACCGTGTGTTAGGAGGCTTAAATACTGAGTTAGAGATTTCAAATGACAAAAGTAAGGTTGGAAATGGAATCAGGGCGAAAAATTGAGTAAATAGGCAAATTTGGGAAAAATCGATGAATAGTGATTTTTAAGTGTTAAAATACTGAGTTGTGAGTGTACCAATAGGTGTGAAATTTTTATCAATATTTTGGAGAAAGAAAAATATGTCATGGACTGGAAAAATATTTAGATTAAGGATTTGTGATCGGAAATTTTATCGGAGTTAAAGTTAGATCGCGTGTGGGACCCGTGTGACCGAAGTCACTTGGCCCCACCTCCTTTTCTTTCCTTCTTTCTCTCTTTTCCTCTCATCTCTCTCGTGCGCTCACAGGGACAAGAAGAGCCATTTCCACCATTTTCTTCCCATTTCACCATTTCTTCGTTTCTCCACCGAATCACTTGATTTTGGTGTTGAAATCTATCGTAAACAACCTTCCAAAGCCATTGGTAGCACCTAGAAGCCTTGAATCCATCTCTTTGGCCGCGTTTCAAGCAAAATCAGATCCGACCCATGTATGTTTTTTGAGATTTCTTGGAGTTTTGAGCTTCAAATGGTTTAGTGAAGCCTTGGTGTTGATCATACTACCCATTGTAAGTACATTTGTGGTCTTTTGATAGTTGAATTCTTAGATCTATGAATATGTGTTCAAACCTTTGATTTTAGATGTGTGATGATAGAGAGCCCAAATGGAAAAATGCTATTAGATGAAAAGGCCTTAGAATCATGTTTGTAAGCTAGAAATGCTATGTTAAATTTTGGTGAAAAATCTAGGTTTTTAACTTAGAGAATTTTGAGGGATTTTGATGAAAAATGAGTTTTTGTGTAATTGGGAATTGATGATTGTTGTAGGGTGCCTCACACGGTTGGATTTGAGAAAAGTTGATTTGGAGCATACGTTTGGAACGGTGTTGCTCGTGTTAAGGTAAACTCTTGGAACTTGGGTTTAATCCCTAGTGAGCTCCACCACACCTAGAGGAAGGTTGTGGTTGGATTATGTAGTGATGACATGATGTGTTTGTGTGCTTGTATGCATATTGCTTGAATTGTGTGAAAATTGTGTGGTCACTGATCAGTTGACAAGTGGAGTTTGGTCATCCGCTGGATTCATCCTTGTGAGAATGCCAGTCGGGTATTGCCGTGGAGTCGACTCTGGGAGCGGCGCCAGGATGATCCAAACGTGGGACGTCCGCCGGATAGGGCTCATGAGGAGTTCCGGTTGGGTATTGCCATGGAGTCTTCTCAACCATGGGAGAGGCGCCAGGACAGTCTCGGGAGTTATATGATGGAGTCCTTGAACATGAATCCATGAGTGGATGTTCTTGGGTGTCTCCAGGAGGATGGTGATATTGTTTTACTTGCATGCCATATTATGTCATTTTGATACATTTTAGTGAGCCATGGAGTGGAGAGAGCCTCTAGCTCCATTGGTTTACTGAGATATATCCGTATATCTCACCCCGTGTTTGGGGGACCACATTTCAGGTCACTATGAGCCGGGAGGAGTTTCGGGCAAGAAGCCCGTATAGTGGACGTTGGATTGGCATGCGGTGCATTGGATTGCATGGCTTTTTGGAGGAGTTTATGGAGTGCACATAGCATACCATTAGTATTTTGAGACTTAGGTCATGAACATATTGCATGATGTTATTTTCCATGCTTTTGTTAGTGTTCATGGTCATATGCTAAGTCTTGACATGTTTTATTATTCATGGCTTGGATAACTGTATATTTTGAGTGAGCATGGGACTTGTCCATTGCCACATTCATAGCCTTGAAGTCTTGATGTGTAATGATGTAAAAATGGTCCATATGTACATGTAAATGGCCATTATTTGAGAATGATGTAATTGATGTTAAACTTAAGGAAAATGCATGATGGAAGGGCCTAGAGCCAACATTAGGACATGTTTATGTGTTATGTGGAGTACCAAGGGGTTAGGGATGGATTACACACCCTTTTTGGGGCTCAAAACTGCTGTAATCTGTCATTTTACTGCATAGTAATCGATTACCCAAGCATGGTAATCGATTACCATGCAACAGGGGACGAAAAATTAGCTACTGTCTGCACTGGTAATCGATTACTGGCCTTTGGTAATCGATTACCATGTGTGGTAATCGATTACCCAGAGTTGGTAATCGATTACCAGAACAGAGGGTTTAGAAAATTGGCTACTGCCTCATTTTTGACAGGTGGTAATCGATTACCACCCTCTGGTAATCGATTACTACAGTGTAATTTTTGAAAATTCAGGTTTTTCTAGACTAAAAGAAAGGGGTATAACTTGATGGGTAGAACTCCAAATGATATGTGGTTTGAAACCACGCGTAGTCAATGTAAAGGACTATAACTTGGTAAAAGATGAGAGTAAGATGGTGAGTTTAAATGAATTGAATAAAAGGGAAGAATTATGATGTTACAAAGTGTATGATTCCGCAAATGGCAAATGGCATTTACAATTATAGTGTGGTTTTAATTGATTGTACGGAAAAAGTATTTACGTAAAAGAAAAGGAATATGTTAAAAAGAAAAATTTATTTCCCTATGAGGAGGCAATCGAGGTATTTCGTAATTTAATACCGGTAATCTAATCACCGAGGTGGCTTACCTCTGCCTCGATGGTGCCGTCCTGATTGCGGATCTCCGGGTGTAATCCGCTTTCGAACTTCTCCACCTGCCATTCTTCATCGTAAATGTTCCGATCAAAGTTGGCGTACTCGATCAGCTGCCCAAATTTTGCAATATACTCATTAACCGTCACGTTGTCCTGCCTAAGCGACAGCAGTTCAGTGTGCTTCATTCTTCTCATCGCCTTAGGAAAATACTTGTCCAAAAATACTTGTCTGAACACGGCCCATGTCAGTTCAACGTCCTGAGCTCTCAGCAGAGCCCTCGCACCAGTCCACCATGTTAAAGCTTCTCCCATCAGCTGGTACGACGCGTAATCAGTCTTCTGCGCTTCCGGGCATGCCATGCGTTCAAAGATATGCTCGATCATCTGCAGCCACTTTGCTGCAGCCTCAGGGTTGTCTTCTCCCTCAAAGGTAGGTGGTTGGAAGTTGCGGAAGTCTTTCAACCTCCGACGGGCAATTTCTTCTGCATTTTCATGCAGTGGGGGTTGGTTCTGATTCTGTTGCCTATGGTCGCGCCATTCTTGGCTCATATTCTGGATAAACGTTGCCAGTCCCCCAATGGTGGTGATAAGATCCTCTTCCGCATCGCCAGACCTTCCCCGAGTTGAACCGCGACCACCTGCCATGATTCTGCACTCACAATATCAGGAAATGAGTTGATCAGGCTCACCGCAAGTTATTCATGGCAGCAGTCTCAAGTAGGTACTCGAGTTCAATTCGGTCAAGTTAGCTATGCATCCGTGTCTTATCACAGAACAGTCCTAACAATCTAACTACACTAGCTTAGACTATAGCACATTTAGACAGTCAATCAGCAGATAAACACAATCAACAATCAATACAATCAATCACAAGCAAATCCATGGACCAAACTGCTCTGATACCAATTAGTGTAACGCCCTCCCTTGTATGCATCCAAGAGAGTCGTTTGCTAAGCGGAATTAGAGTCGTCAACGTCACATGAGCTAACAAAGCAGTATACAAATCCGTAAGGCATTTCAATAGTACTTATAACTTCTGTTTGGACGATAAAAAATATTTCAAGTGATTTAGAAAGAGCACGTTTGGGGCTTCGCGTGCATATAAAATAATAGTAAATCCGAGTTCGTTTGCTCATAAAAACACCACCCGTAAGGTGCACTGTAAAAATTTCAGCACTTAAATTCTTTTCACAAACGTTTTCCAAAATAACCGTTGTTCATAAGAGTTCAAGCTAACATAGAGATGATAAAGACTACAGTCATCCAAGAGTACCAAAACATTAATCATTACAGTCATCCAATTAAACAAACAGCAACAGAGATAATCCACGCATCAGCAAGCAACAGCAAAACATCACTCCTTCAAATGCTTTTACGTCCTCCTGCCATTTTGGAAAAATAGCAGCCCCGAAGGGGTGAGAATAATCCCAGTAGTGTGGCAACAAAACCAGTAATATAACAGTATTAACTAGGCACAAAATCATAAACAGTCACTTCAACATATCCTTGTTCCTTTTCCTTTTTCCTTTTCATCATATTCATATATATTGCGTATATAACGCCTTTCCTTTGCGCTTTTAGCACCGTCGTGCGCGCACTTCACAGTGGAATCAAATATACCCTTGGCACCTGAGCTCCATGTGGATTCCAACTGTGGGCCTATGCGGACTGATGCCAAGTGTCCCATACCCCGGTACCTTGGGGATGCCTATATGATGCTTGCTCAAAACACATGGTCCTGTACATAACTATTCTAAAAAGCAAGACCTATATGCTCTTGGTACATGCATGCCATGCTATGCTTTCACACACACAAACGTACAAAAATGCGGTATGATGTAAGGTGCATGCTTATATACCTTTCATATGCGTTATGCTGCCACATAACGTCTTTACCTCATAATCATAAGGCCATCACGGCACATTTTTGGCAGTTTCCTTTCATCATAATGGAACATAATATTTTTACGGCATATGGAGCATCATGTCACAATTTTATACCAGTAGTCAATAGTCACATTAGGCATTATCGCCTGACACTTACCTTTGTGTGCCTTAAATATTACCAAACAGCAGCGAAGTATCTCACTTCTTAAGCGCACCTAAATCAATTACAACCAATCATTTACAGTGGCTATTTACAGCAGAAACAGAGAGCATACAGCAGTGTTTACAGCAGCAAAACAGTGACGTTTGTGCTTAAAACAGTGAGCAGAAACAGTGAGTTGTTCTTTTAAAACAGTGAACAGAAAACAGTGGTATTTTCCTTAAAAACAGTGGACAGAAACAGTGACGTTTTACAGCAGGAAAATAGTAAACATACAGCAGAAACAGTGATCATTTTAAAACAGAAACAGTGGCATTTTGGACTCCAAAACAGTGGCATAAATCTTGGTTTTTGGACATTGAAACAGTGGCATATTATGGCTAAAACAGTGGCATTTTATGCATAAAAACAGTGGCATTTTATGCATAAAAACAGTGGCATATGATGACTAAAACAGTGGCATATTATGCACAAAAACAGTGGCATATGATGACTAAAACAGTGGCATATTATGCATAAAAACAGTGGCATATGATGACTAAAACAGTGGCATATTATGCATAAAAACAGTGGCATATGATGACTAAAACAGTGGCATATTATGCATAAAAACAGTGGCATATGATGACTAAAACAGTGGCATATTATGCATAAAAATAGTGGCATATGATGTGCAGAAACAGTGGCATATAATGTGCAGAAACAGTGGCATATATGTGCAGAAACAGTGGCATATATGTGCAGAAACAGTGGCATATATGTGCAGAAACAGTGGCATATAATGTGCAGAAACAGTGGCATATATGTGCAGAAACAGTGGCATATATGTGCAGAAACAGTGGCATTTGAATGGTGATTTTGAGGAACCGAAACAGTGATCATTTTATCATCAAAACAGTGGCACATTCATAGGGAAACAGTGGCATATTTCTCTTCAAAACAGTGGCATAATCATACAAAACAGTGGCATATTGTCTTAAGCATAACCATGAGACTTTCACTCTACAACTCATGCATACAAGTCATCATAAAATGGCTCCATACTTATACGTTAACCATGCTCAATCAAGAATCCAAAGCAAAACATATTCAAGGAGACATTCAAGCACACATACATGGCTACACAATGAAAGTGTTCTAAGTTCAAGGCCTACCTCTTGTAGCACACACTTCACCACACCCTTCTAGCTCTACTTCACAACAAGTCCACACCTCCTAGGAGATGATCTATGCGCATACAAGGTGAGGGGGAACAAACTTGGACAGCTTCAAGGTTGAGGACAAGGCTGGACAGTGAGGGAAGGTGAGTTGTCTTAGCAAAGTTTTTCTTTCTCCAAAGTCCCTATGCTACACGGTTTAGAGAGTGAGGAGGTGAGGAAGGAAAGTTGGCTGAATGTAAGGTGAGGGTAGCCCTTCCTTATGCGCATATTTAAAGGGAAAGTGAGGGAAAGTTGCTATGATTAACCATCATGAAAAATTCTGATTACTTGAGGGGATGGGGCTGCATACAAGGGCTGAACAAGCAAAGGGTTTGCTTCTAAATTACTCTATGCACATGCAAGGAGTGAGGAGATGGTTCAGATCTGAGTTAGGCTTCTAAGTCAGAATTTTCTTGCACAAATAGCCAAACCATGCACACAAGGTGAGGTGTGAGGGAGGTTCACTAAGTCCACAAGCAAGACAGCTTTGTGGCAGCCAAGAAATCTGATTTTGGGGCTGTCTTGTGCGCATAAAATGATGAAGATGCAGCCCCAAGATCCTACTTATGATGCATGTGGAAGCAAGGGCAGGTTTGGCTCATGATGGGCTGCCAAAAGCTTGCAAAAATCTGCACAATTCAGTCTCATGATGGAAGGTGCAAGAGAGTTCTCCAAGTCAACAAGTTAGGCAGTTTTGTGTCATAGAAAAATCTGCTCCAAGACACCTCCATGTGCGCCAAAGAGGAGAAGAATGCAGCCTAAAATCATGCTAAATGGTACATGTGTCTTCCATGCAATGAGGTTGAAATCAAGTGATGCATAAACAAGGTGAGGTGGCGGTCAACAAGAGGGAAAAATTGGCAGATTTTTCATGGTCCTAATTACTCTCTTATGCGCATAGAAAGAGGAGTGAAATGCATCTTGCCATGTGGTGTTCCTTGCTGCACAAGACAGCCTTGTTGGACAAGGCTTAGGGGAGGTAAAAGTGGTTTCAACATTGGGCTGAACTAGCTAGGTCCAAAAGCCATCCTTGGGTCATTGGCCACACACAAAAAAAAAACCCAAACACACAAGTCCAATAGTGACAAGTCCACACACACACCCTAGCCCACTTCCAAAGTCCAATAAGTACTAAAGCCTTCTAACACACACTCACATTACTCATATGATTTTAATAAATTCACATGTCTACATATGTACCCTCCTATGATTTAATTTAAATACTTACCTTAGTCTCATTCAAGGATAAAGATCAACAATTCGCAAACCATCACACATACACCATAAATCCGAAATCTACACATACATCTATAACATAAAGTACTTATGTATTTTACTAATTATGCGGGATGTTACAAAAGGGTTCTGGATAGGGACGGATCCCCTTTGATGACTATCTCCTTGCCCTGTTCACCATACCTGAGTGTCATTTCCCTGAAATTTGCCCATATCTCCCCTAACTCTTGTAACCAGTCCAGACCCAGCACAATATCAGCTCCCCCAAGTGCGAACAAGAACAGATCCTGAACTATTTCATGGCCTTGAACTCGGATCTTCACCTTCCGGCACACCCCCGTACATTCCACCTTATGTCCATCCCCCACTATCACGTGGAACATCGGAATAGTGTCCACCTTGATTCCCAACCTCCGTGCCACCTCCGCTTTGACAAAATTACTGGAGGCTCCGCAATCGATGAGTACTTCTAACTTTTCTCCCCTCACTTCCCCCCAAACCTTCATCGACTGATTTGACGTGAGGCCCATCATGCTGTGCAACCCCAGTTGCAACGGCCGCTCCTCCTCCGTCTGCGTCGTCTCGCGATTCCCCTCAGCCTGATCCGTCCCCTGGTCCGCTTCGTCGTCAGGCTCCTCGTCCAAGATAAGGAGATGCAGCTGCTTGTTTGCGCAACGGTGTTCCGGTGACCACCTCTCTTCACAATGGAAGCAAAGTCCTCGCTGTCTCCGATCCGCCGCCTCCGCGTTCGAGATCCGACGAAAACCCCCTTGATTCGCCGTCGAACTCCCCTGAGATGCAGCTGCCGCTCCTCCACGACCTAGGGCATGGGTTTTCGTGCTTCCCACACTGCTGCTCGGACTCGCGTTTGTTGAGTTATGAGGAGATATTTTCTGAAATGGGGCCTTGTAGGATCCCCCTGGGCCACTATTTCTAAAAGGGCCAGTGACCACTTTGGGCCCAAATGGGCTCACTCCTTCCTCCGCCCAAGCCCCATTTCGCTAGTCAATTCTTTGGGCCAACTTTAACATGGAGGATAAACTCAGCCCAGGATTCATGAGAACTTCCTGTCGTATGCTCAGCTTGAGGCCGCTCAACCAGGCTCCTTTCAACATTTCATCATCCGTGTACCTCATGGTTCCCACCACCGTCTCAAACTCCCCCCCTGAACTCCTCCACTGATCCCTTCTGCTTCAACGAATAAAGAGGACCATAAGGATTGCCCAACAACTCCGGTTGAAAGCGGCTTAGCACCTCCCGACGGAATTGCTGCCAGTTCGCGTCCGGTTGGTCCAGCTCCCACCATCGGTACCAATTCAGGGCTTCTCCCTCAAGGACCAACATGACCGTCGGAACTTTGTCATCATCTTCCACTTCATTAACTTGGAAGTACCTTTCTACCTTGCTGAGCCAGGCGTAAGCGT
>JAVKPL010007265.1:0-29150 GCA_032173675.1 Gastrolobium villosum | reverse complement strand
TAAGTGTTAAATACTGCGGTACGAGTGTACCGATGGTAGATTAAGAATATATGATCAGAATTTTTATCGGAGTGAAAGTTAGATCGCGTGTGGGACCCGTGACCGAAGTCACACTTAGAAGCCATGAAACCACCTCCATTGCTGCGTTTTGGACAAACTCAGATCCGAACCATGTTGGGTTTTTGGAGATTTCTTGGAGTTTTGATCTTCAAATGGTTTAGTGAAGCCTTGGTGGTGATCATACAACACATTGTGAGTATATTTGTGGTATTTTGATGGTTGATTTCATAGATCTAGAAATTTATGTTCAAACCTTTGATTATAGATGTGTGATGATAGAGAGCTCAAATGGAAAAATGCTATTAGATGAAAATGCCTTAGAATGATGCATGAAAGCTAGAAATGCTATGATAAATTTTGGTGAAAAAGTTAGGTTTTTAACTTAGGAAAATTTTGAAATTTCATGAAAATGGGTAAGTGATGAAATTTAATAATTGAATGATGAACCATTGGTATAGGTTGATAATGAGATTACATGAGTAGTATGAGTGTTAAAATAAACTGAAAACCTTGTAGAACCAATCTTTGAGGAATTCGAACCATAGGGTGGTTTGGAGGAAAAATGATGTAAAGGTTGTGAATTTGATGGAAAATGATATAAATATGATGTTTAAATGGATGATGGTATAGTGTGATATAGTGGAATGAGAAGAAATAATGTGTGATTCATGATATAATGGGTAATTTGATCTATAAAAGAGATTGAAGTAAAATGAATGAGTATTTGAGATTTAATGTTTCATTTGGAAATGGATTGATAATCATGTTGTGGATTATCTAGGTTGCCTCTGTTGGACGCTTTGGAAGCGGGTAAGCTTGGAGCTTACGTTTGGAGCATGGGCTCGGTATTGAGGTAACCTTTGGAACTGGGGTTTAGCCCTTGTGTGCTCCACCACACCTAGTGGATGGTTGTGGTTGGATTATGTGGTTATGACATTGTGTGATTGTGTGCTTGTATGCATATTGCTTGATTTTTGTGAAAATTGTTTGGTCACTGGCCAGTTGACGTGTGTGGAGTTTGGACATCCGCTGGGTTCGTCCTTGTGAGAATGCCAGTCGGGTTTTGCCGTGGAGTCGACTCTGGGAGCGGCGCCAGGATGATCCAAACGGGGACGTCCGCCGGATAGGGCTCATGAGGAGTTCCGGTTGGGTATTGCCATGGAGTCTTCTCAACCATGGGAGAGGCGCCAGGACTGTCTCGGGAGTTATATGATGGAGTCCTTGAACATGAATCCATGAGTGGATGTTCTCGGGTTGTCTCCAGTTGATGGGTGATATTGTATTACATGCATATTATATGATGTTGTATTTGCACATTGAGTGAGCCATGGGGTGGAGAAACCTCCAGGGCCCTTGGTTTACTGAGATATATTTATATATCTCACCCCGTGTTGTGGGGCATCATTTCAGGTCAGGTTGAGCCTGGAAGAGTGGAGCATGAGGTGCATGTTGGAGGCACCATGGGATGAGCATTGGATAGGGACACATCTTGCATATGATGTATGCTTTAGACTTAGGTCATGAATCTATGCATGTTGAAAATGCCATGCTTAGTAAGCTCATGAACACATGTTAGATCCTTCAATATGATGTATATGTAGGACATGAGAATATATTGTATATTTGAGTGAGCATGGGACTTGTCCATTGCCACATTCATTGTAATTGAAGTCTTGGTGAATATGTTGTAAAATGGACCATATTTGATGTAAATTGGCCATTATATGAAAGACTATGTAAATGTTGCATAATTGAATGAAAATGCATGTTTGAAGGGGCCTAGTGCCTAGATTAGAGTATGTTTAAGTGTTGTGTGGAGTACTTAGGTGTTTGGGATGGATTACACAACCTTTTTGGGGCTTAAAATGCTGTAATCTGTCACTTTTGCTGCATAGTAATCGATTACCCAAGCATGGTAATCGATTACCATGCAACAGGGGACGAAAATTGGCTACTGTCTTCACTGGTAATCGATTACTGAGGCTTGGTAATCGATTACCATGTGAGGTAATCGATTACCCAAAGTTGGTAATCGATTACCAGAACAGAGGAGGTCAAAATTTGGCTACTGCCTCATTTTTGACAGGTGGTAATCGATTACCACCCACTGGTAATCGATTACCACAGTGCAATTTTTGAAAATTCAGGTTTTTCTTGACTTAAAGAAAGGGGCATAACTTGTTGGGTAGAACTCCAAATGATTCGTGGTTTGAAACCACGCGTAGCTTACGTAAAGGGCTAGAACTTGGTAAGAAAGGAGAATGAGTTGATGGGTTTAAAATGAGTTGAATAAAAAGAAAAGTTTAGTGTTGTTGTTAAGCTAGATGCTTCCGCGTATGGCATTTACAATTATAGTGTTGCTTTAATTGATTACGGAAAAGGTTATGGTTATGAAAAGAGAATATGATGAAAGGAAAAAGTTTGCCCGTAATTTAATTAACCCAATTACTGTGATTGTAACTGCGCTTAATATCATAATCAATGTTAACAATACCGGTACGTAACGGGCTGTTACATTTTATGGTATCAGAGCAGTTTCTTTAGGGAACTCTGATGAGTGTGTAATTGAGGTGAGTGCTGTATAGTTGTACGTAGACTCTTATTGACTGCTGCACATGTGATTCCTTAGTTTGGGCCTGATCAACCCATTTCTTTGTGTTCAATGTGTGGTCAGTATAAGATGCCTTCGTGACGACCCTGGAGCACTAATGCCAGTCTTTAGGCTGAGGTTGTGGGTGCAGTGTTGACTGCTCCACGGATGGATATGTTAGTAAGTGAATTTGGTGTACTTGAGGACTTAGTGAGTTAATGGTGTTGTGAATTGTTGCATAATGTGGTAGTATGATTGTATAATGATGAGTTATGCAATAAAAACTTATGGTGCTATTGGATTGTTGTAACTTAGTGAAATTGGTAGTGATTGATGAAAGTGTGAAATGTAAACATGTATTGTAATGAATAGAAATAAAGGAAGGTGTGTTGGTAGTCTTTCCTAAATGTAGGGGAGTTAGAACAATTGAGTATATGTTGGAATTAGTGTTATGTCTCTGACATGGTGGGGATTGGAACCCCAATGAATTTGTGAAAATTTGAAAATGAGTGTTTTTAGGTGATATTGGATACCTGAGGGTAAAGTATAAGGTTATAAGACCCTTGATGAGGGCATGTATTTTGATGACTTAATATGCTTGAATGTAGAAGTAAATTGAATTTGAATTTTGATGGAGGATTGTGAGTAACATAAAAGAACTATGGAAATGACGTGTAGGATAATTCAATGTTGAAATTGGGACTTAGGTCCATGATGAGTAATGTTGGCTGGATATAAGTGAGAATGTCATATGTATAGAAGGTAAAATATGAAAAGTTGAGGAAATTGCCATGTAAGGCATTGAATGAATTTGATTGAAGGTATGAAGGTTCATAATATATTGATGGTTGGACTTGATAAATGTGAGGTGAGAAAATATAACTGAGTGTAGTGTATTAATGGTACGAATATGCCTCCATAATGTTGTGGAGCATTGCAAATTGGAGGATGTGGCTTAATTATATGGGGATAATAATCCTGTGATGGCTGAACGCCAATATATATAAATGTGTATATCTATATGTTTTGTGAAGGCCGGAGTGCCTGAATGTAAATTTGTATTGTTTTGAGTTAGTAAACTCCGTGGTAAAAGAAAAAATTATTTTTTGTAAAAGAGTAATGATGTAAGTGAAATTCCCTATGATGGGAAATGTTGGAAGAGATTGTCTCTTTGGAGTGTCATTGGATGCTCAATGTGGTAGGGGATTCATGATGGAGTCCCGGTGTGCAAGTTATACCATGGCACACATGTTGTTAATAATGTGACAATTAATGTTGTCCTGGGTTTCCCCTTGTGGATTGAATCCTAAGAGTTGTTGCTCTTGGAAGTCCCAGGCGAGCGCTGCTCGGAATTAAAAAGTATCTGGTGGTCCGGAGGCGCTGAATGCACGGACAGTTAAAAGAGGGCACTCATGGTGTCATGGTGAAATATTGAGATGAAAAGTGATGCTATGTTTAAAGAAGTGGATCTTCCACAGTGTTGAGCATGGTTGCTATAAGTCATGATGGGCAATGGATTAAGACAGTACCGAATATGGGTACTGTTATGAATTGAAAATTTTGAGTCAAAATATGATAAATATGTTGGAACCATGTGAGGAGAATTGTTTTATGGGCTAAGACTAATGACTAGTCAAGTTAAATGAGTATAATGTTGAGAAAAGAACCATAATGGAAAATTATAGCGCATGGTGCAAAAGTAAGATATGACTAGTATACCACTAGGTATCTATGTAGGAATTTGTTTGCCGTTATATACGGATTTGATGTGAATGTGTTTATCTGTGTGACTATCTCCGTATGGATTATGTTCCCGGAGATTATTATTATTTTATATAAGTAAAGTGGTACGAGGTAGTACCTTGTGTTAGTGGGACTGTTAGTACAGCCGTTGGCATGTTACCTCTTCTTGCGTGAATTATAAGGACAGATTCTCTGATTGATGGGGCATTGCACCTGGGGCCCTTAGGACAGCAAGAGCTCGAGGGGTTAAACCTAAGGATGTTCTTACCCATTGCATTAGAGGATTGTATCTTGTGAGGAACGCAAGAGGTGAATTTGGATAACTGTAAGTGAACAGTAATATGCCTAACATTATGAAAAATGTGAAGTGCCATGAGATGGTAGTTTGGATTATAAATTGAGCACTCGGAGATGTGCATGAGTGTATACCAAGTGTGGTAATATGGAATTATGGTTTTACGGAAATTATGAAGTGAATTATCGGATTATCACCCTATGTGAAGGGAATGGAAAATTGATTAGTGATGATGGATTGAGTCAAGGTTTCATGGAAAGGCTTGTGATGGTTGGATGTTAAGCTAAGTTGGTGGCCGAAGTGGCCAATGATTTTAAGTTGGTGGCCAAAGTGGCCGATGATTTTAAGAAGTGATTAATGATGATATAGTCAAGTAAGAAAGTGTGATACTAGTTGCTAAAGAGAAATGTATTTGGTGAAATGAAAAGTTGATATCCTTACCCTGATGGCAGAGTTACTGATGGAGTGGTATAGAGGCAATTATATTGAGAGATGTGTTGAAAATACACAATATTGATGTTGTTGGTGGCTAGGTATCAAGAGATATGATTGAGTGTGCTAGTAGTACCTTGAATAGTCTGAGAGACTTGTGTAACAACTGATATGAAAATTTTGAAAGTAATGATAGTGATGGATTTAACCTTTGTGGCATGATAACTAGGATTTGAAAATCCCTATGTGATGGGACAGATATGAGAGAGAGATGATATGTGACCTTGGAGTGATGCATATTGGTTGAATGAAATGATAATGAAGGTTAGGTGTATTGAATGAAATGATAATGATGAAGGTGAGGTGTATAGAATGAAATACATGTGAAATTGATAACATGAGTATGGAATGGTGATTAAAGAAAATTGTTAGTGGAAATCTTAGGCATGTTGCCTTAAATGGGAGAAATCAGTGATGAACTGTGTGTCAAGTTTGGAGAGGATTAATTGAAATTGCAAGTATGATCTAGTGTATAAAATTCAGGAGTGGATGTGTGATTGAAAGCTTTGAAGTGACTGATGTGAGGTATGAATTATAATGTGTGGTCCATTGGGGACCAGATAAAGGTCTTGAGAGAGAGATTCGCCATTGTGTTTTGGTGAAGTTGTTGAACTTTTAAGGATAGATTGACAGTTGAGCACAAAGATGTTGCTTGTTAAAGATGAAATGTTGAGGTGAAATTGTACGTTGTAGGTTGAGAACATGAGAAAAGAAAAATGTGGATATACGAGTTGTGGCTAGGTGCCAAAAATGGGGATTCGTCCCTCAGAAAATAAAGGTATAGTGAGCGTGAACTGAATGAGTACTCGGTGAGTTGCACTGAGAGGCGGTGAGATTCCATAATAGTGTTTGATATGGAATAAGAAATGTGAAAGAGATTGATGACAAGAGTTAATACTCCGTGGAGATAGAATTCAAAGAAGGAAAATTGTGGCTGTATTGTGCCAATAAGTAAGAGTTGCCTGTGTGGCACAGATTGAATAGGATGTAGCATAACCCTAAGGGTATATAGGTTGATATGTTAATTTGGTAGGAAAACCTGCCAAGTGAAAATATGAGCTATATGTGCTTGGTAGCCTGACTTGTGAAAAGAAAGTGAAAAGAAATTGAAAGAAAGTGGCTTGGTAAAGCATTGATAGAGCACAACTGTGTGGTGCGCTCCGGTTGTTCACATGTGGTGTCACCGGTTGAGATTGAGATTGGGAAGGACTTGAGGTCTCCCATTGGGCCTTTGAAAGGCGAGACTATTGTGAAATGTGGCTGAAAAGCCAAAAGATAAAAATGTAAATGAGTATTTTGGTGTCCGCGCACTGGATGAGGCTTCTTGGGGTACGGGGGACTGAGATTCTCCGGCTGTATCCTGAGTTAGCATATGTGCATAGTTGATTTTGCGGACAAAATTCTAAAAAGGTGGGGTGAATATAACACCTCGGAAAATTAAATGTGAAATTATTTGATGAAATATGGGTTTAAGAGGGGAGGATTAGTGAAAATCCGAGAATTAGGGCCAAAATGGGCTAAAAGGGCAAAATGGTAATTGGCCAAAAACGTGAACCGAGGCATGAAAAATGGAGTTAGAGATTTAATATGACAAAAATAATGCTGGAAATGGAATCAGGGCGGAAAATTGAGTGAATAGGCAAATTTGTGAAAAAGTGATGAATAGTGACTTTTTAAGTGTTAAATACTGCGGTACGAGTGTACCGATAAGTGTGAAATTTTTATGAAAATTTTGAGGAAAGAAAAATATGACATGGACTGGAAAAATATGTAGATTAAGAATATATGATCAGAATTTTTATCGGAGTGAAAGTTAGATCGCGTGTGGGACCCGTGTGACCGAAGTCACCTAGCTTCCCCCTTTTCCCCACGCCCTCTCTCCTCTTTTTCTTCTCCTTCCCGTGGGTTCCCTTTTCATTTGCAAAAACATGAACCAAACCCACCTTTCTCTTCTTCCTCACCATTTCTTCAATTCTTCACCAAATCACTTGATTTTGGTGTTGAAATCTATTGTAAACAACCTTCCAAACCCATTGGTAACACTTAGAAGCCATGAAACCACCTCCTTGGGGCGAAAATGGACAAACTCAGATTCGACCCACTTGAGTTTTTGGAGATTTCTTGGAGTTTTGATCTTCAAATGGTTTAGTGAAGCCTTGGTGGTGATCATACAACACATTGTGAGTATATTTGTGGTATTTTGATGGTTGATTTCATTGATCTAGAAATTTATGTTCAAACCTTTGATTATAGATGTGTGATGATAGAGAGCTCAAATGGAAAAATGCTATTAGATGAAAATGCCTTAGAATGATGCATGAAAGCTAGAAATGCTATGATAAATTTTGGTGAAAAAGTTAGGTTTTTAACTTAGGAAAAATTTGTGGAAATTTCATGAAAATGGGTAAGTGATGAAATTTAATAATTGAATGATGAACCATTGGTATAGGTTGATAATGAGATTACATGATTAGTATGAGTATTAAAATGAATTGAAAACCTTGTAGAACCAATCTTTGAGGAATTCGAACCATAGGGTGGTTTGGAGGAAAAATGATGTAAAGGTTGTGAATTTGATGGAAAATGATATAAATATGATGTTTAAATGGATGATGGTATAGTGTGATATAGTGGAATGAGAAGAAATAATGTGTGATTCATGATATAATGGGTAATTTGATCTATAAAAGAGATTGAAGTAAAATGAATGAGTATTTGAGATTTAATGTTTCATTTGGAAATGGATTGATAATCATGTTGTGGATTATCTAGGTTGCCTCTGTTGGACGCTTTGGAAGCGGGTAAGCTTGGAGCTTACGTTTGGAGCATGGGCTCGGTATTGAGGTAACCTTTGGAACTGGGGTTTAGCCCTTGTGTGCTCCACCACACCTAGTGGAAGGTTGTGGTTGGATTATGTGGTTATGACATTGTGTGATTGTGTGCTTGTATGCATATTGCTTGATTTTTGTGAAAATTGTTTGGTCACTGGCCAGTTGACGTGTGTTGGAGTTTGGACATCCGCTGGGTTCGTCCTTGTGAGAATGCCAGTCGGGTTTTGCCGTGGAGTCGACTCTGGGAGCGGCGCCTGGATGATCCAAACGGGGACGTCCGCCGGATAGGGCTCATGAGGAGTTCCGGTTGGGTATTGCCATGGAGTCTTCTCAACCATGGGAGAGGCGCCAGGACTGTCTCGGGAGTTATATGATGGAGTCCTTGAACATGAATCCATGAGTGGATGTTCTCGGGTTGTCTCCAGTTGATGGGTGATATTGTATTACATGCATATTATATGATGTTGTATTTGCACATTGAGTGAGCCATGGGGTGGAGAAACCTCCAGGGCCCTTGGTTTACTGAGATATATTTATATATCTCACCCCGTGTTGTGGGGCATCATTTCAGGTCAGGTTGAGCCTGGAAGAGTGGAGCATGAGGTGCATGTTGGAGGCACCATGTGATGAGCATTGGATAGGGACACATCTTGCATATGTTTTATGCTTTAGACTTAGGTCATGAATCTATGCATGTTGAAAATGCCATGCTTAGTAAGCTCATGAATACATGTTAGATCCTTCAATATGATGTATATGTAGGACATGAGTGTATATTGTATATTTGAGTGAGCATGGGACTTGTCCATTGCCACATTCATTGTAATTGAAGCCTTGGTGAATATGTTGTAAAATGGACCATATTTGATGTAAAATGGCCATTATGTTAAAGACTTTGTATATGATACATAATTGAATGAAAATGCATGTTTGAAGGGCCTAGAGCCTAGATTATAGTATGTTTAAGTGTTGTGTGGAGTACTAAGAGGTTAGGGATGGATTACACAACCTTTTTGGGCTTAAAATGCTGTAATCTGTCACTTTTACTGCATAGTAATCGATTACCCAAGCATGGTAATCGATTACCATGCAACAGGGGACGAAATTTGGCTACTGTCTTCACTGGTAATCGATTACTGAGGCTTGGTAATCGATTACCATGTGAGGTAATCGATTACCCAAGTTGGTAATCGATTACCAGAACAGAGGATGTGAAAAATTGGCTACTGCCTCATTTTTGACAGGTGGTAATCGATTACCACCCACTGGTAATCGATTACCACAGTGTAAATTTTGAAAATTTAAGTTTTTCTAGACTAAAAGAAAGGGGTTTAACTTGATGGGTAGAACTCCACATGGTTCGTGGTTTGAAACCACGCGTAACTAACGTAAAGGGCTAGAACTTGGTAAGAAATGGAAATAAGTTGAGGAGTTTAAATGAATTGAATAAAAAGAAGGATTTATGTTGTTGTTAAGCTAAATGCTTCCGCGTATTGCACTTACAATTATAGTGTTGTTTAATTGATTACGGAAAGGGCTATGGTTATGAAAAGGAAGATGATAAAAGAAAAAGTTTGCCCGTAATTTAATTAACCCAATTACTGTGATTGTAACTGCGCTTAATATCATAATCAATGTTAACAATACCGGTACGTAACGGGCTGTTACATTTTATGGTATCAGAGCAGTTTCTTTAGGGAACTCTGATGATTGTGTAATTGAGGTGAGTGCTGTATAGTTGTACGTAGACACTTATTGACTGCTACACATGTGATTCCTTAGTTTGGGCCTGATCAACCCATTTCTTTGTGTTCAATGTGTGGTCAGTATAAGATGCCTTCGTGACAACCCTGGAGCACTAATGCCAGTTCTTAGGCTGAGGTGGTGGGTGCAGTGATGACTGCTCCACGGATGGATATGTTAGTAAGTGGATTTGGTATAATTGAGGACTTAGTGAGAATAATTGTGATACTGTCATTGAGGACTTAGTGAAAATGAAATTGAGATAAGATGTTTAACCACTTTGGGTAGAATGCTACCATAGTTGAATGTGTGGTCTTGTGGTTAGTAAAAGGATTGATTTGAGTTGATATTGGTATTATGATGTGGGTAAGTCTTCCCTAAATGTTTGGGGAGTTAGAAAAATTGAGTATATGTGGAATTAGTGCTATAACCTTGATATGGTAGGGAAATTGGAACCCCAATGAATTCGTGAGAATTTGAATATGAGTGTTATATGTAATATTGGATACCTTAGGGTAAAGTATAAGGTTACAAGACCCTTGATGAGGGCATACACTTGGATGACTTAAGATGCTTGGATGTAGAAATAAAATTGAAATTTCAAAAGGTGGATGTAGGATTGTGATTGACTTAAAAAGAACTTTGGAAATGATGTGTTGAATGATTCAATGTTGAAATTGGGACTTTAGTCCATGATGACGTAATGATTGGTTAGGTGTAAGTGAGAATGTCATATGTATAAAAAGTAAAATATGAAAAGTTGAGGAAATTGCCATGTAAGGCATTGAATGAATTTGATTGAAAGTATGAAGGTTCATAATATATTGATGGTTGGACTTGATAAATGTGAGGTGAGAAAATATAACTGAGTGTAGTGTATTAATGGTACGAATATGCCTCCATAATGTTGTGGAGCATTGCAAATTGGAGGATGTGGCTTAATTATATGGGGATAATAATCCTGTGATGGCTGAACGCCAATATATATAAACGTGTATACCTATATGTTTTGTGAAGGCCGGAGTGCCTGAATGTACATTTGTATTGTTTTGAGTTAGTAAACTCCGTGGTAAAAGAAAAATTATTTTTGGTAAAAGAGTAATGATGTAAGTGAAATTCCCTATGATGGGAAATGTTGGAAGAGATTGTCTCTTTGGAGTGTCATTGGATGCTCAATGTGGTATGGGATTCATGATGGAGTCCCGGTGTGCAAGTTATACCATGGCACACATGTTGTTAATAATGTGACAATTAATGTTGTCCTGGGTTTCCCCTTGTGGATTGAATCCTAAGAGTTGTTGCTCTTGGAAGTCCCAGGCGAGCGCTACTCGAAATTGGAATTTATCTGGTGGTCCTGATGCGCAGAATGCATGGACTGTTAAATGAGGACACTCTTGGTGTCATAGTGAAATCTTGAGAGAAAAGTGATGTCAGTTTAATGAAGTGGATCTTCTACAGTGTTGAGCATGGTTGCTACGAGTCATGATGGACAATGGATTAAGACTGTACCGAACATGGGTACTGTTATGAATTGAAAACTTTGTGTCAAATATGAGAAAGATGTTGGAATCATGTGAGGATGATTATTCTATGGACTAAGACTAATGACTAGTCAAGTGAAATGAGTATGTTGTTGAGAAAAGAACCATATTGGAAAATTATAGTGCATGGTGCAAGAGTAGGATATATCTAGTGTACCATTATGTATCTATATCAGAATTTGTTTGCCGTTATATACGGATTTGATGTGAATGTGTTTATCCTTGTGTGGCTTATATGCCCGGATTATGTGGCTATCTCCGTATGGATTATGTTCCTGGAGGTTATTATTATCTTGTATAAGTAAGGTAGTGTGAGGTAGAACCTTGTGTTAGCGGGACTGTTAGTACAGCCTGTGGCATGTTACCTCTTCTTGCGTGAATTATAAGGACAGATTCTCTGATTGGTGGGGCATTGCACCTGGGGCCCTTAGGACAGCAAGAGCTCGAGGGGTTAAACCTGGGATGTTCTTACCCATTGCATTAGAGGATTGTATCTTGTGAGGAACGCAAGAGGTGAATTTGGATAACTGTAAGTGAACAGTAATATGCCTAATATGATGAAATGTGTGAGGTGCCATGAGATGGCAGTTTGAATTATGAATGTGAGCACTCGGAGATGTGCACGTGTATATACCAAGTGTGGTAGTATGAATTATGGTTTTTCAGAAATTGTGAAATGAATTATTAGATTGTCACCCTATGTGAAGGGAATGGAAAGTTGATTAGTACTGATGGAGTGAGTCAAAGTCTTCTGGGAAGGTTTGTGATGGTGAGATGTTAAGCTAAGTTGGTGGCCTGAGTGGCCAAGGATGTTAATAAGTGATAGATTGTGATGTAGTCAAGTGATAAGGAGTGATTCTAGTTGTTCAATAGGATGGAATTTGTGGAAATAAAAGGTTGATACCTCTACCCTGGTGGTAGAGTTACTGATGGAGTTGTATAGAGGCAAATTATAGTGAGAGATGTGTTGAGAATACACACTGTTAATGTTGTTCTTGGCTATGTTCCAAGATATATGATTGAGAGTGCTAGTAGTACTTTGAAATGGTCCGAGAGACTTGTGTAACAACTGATATGAAATGATGAAAGTAATGACAAGGATGAATTTAGTTCCTAGTGGCATGATAAATAGGTTTTGAAAATCCCTATGTGATGGGACAGATATGAGAGAGAGATGATATGTGACCTTGGAGTGATGCTTACTGGTTGAGTGAAATGATGATGAAAGTGATGTGTATAGAATGAAATACATGTGGAATTGATAACATGAGTATGGGATGAAAATTAAAGATAAATGATAGTGAAATCTTAGGCATGTTGCCTTTAATGTGAGAAATCAATGATGACCTATGTGTCAAGTCTGGAGATGGCTAGTTGAATTTTGTAAGTGTGAGCTAGTGTATGACAGTTAATGAATGAATTGAGGGTTGAAAGCCTTGAAATGACTGATGTGAGGTATGAATTGTAATGTGTGGTCCATTGAGGACCAGATAAAGATCTTGAGAAAAAGATTCGCCATTGTGTTTTGGTGAAGTTGGTGGACTTGTAAGGATAAATTGACTGTTGAGCACAAAGATGGTGCTTGTTAAAGATAAAGTGCTGAGGTGAAATTGTACGTTATAGGTTGAGAACATGAGAAAGAAAATTGTGTATATACGAGTTGTGGCTAAGTGCCAAGAATGGGGATTGTTCCCTCAGAAGATAAAAGTATAGTGAGTGTGAATTAGATGAATACTCGGTGAATTGCACTGAGAGGCTGTGGGATTCCATAATAGTGTTTGATGTGAAATAAGAAATGTGAAACAATTGATGACGAGAGTTAATACTCCATAGAAATAAAATCTAAGAAGGATAATTGTGGCTGTTACAGAAGGATAATTGTGGCTGTAACGTGTCAGTAAGTAATAGTTGCCTTTGTGGCACAGATTGAACAGGATGTAGCATAACCCTATGGGTATATTGGTTGATATGTTAATTTGGTAGGAGAACCTGCCAAGAGAAATTATGGGCTATGTGTGCTAAGTAGCCGGATTTGTGAAAAGAAATTAAAAGCAATGGACTTGGTAAAGCAGAAAAAGAGCACAACTGTGTGGTGCGCTCCGGTTGTTCACATATGGTGTCGCCGGTTGAGATTGAGATTGGGAAGGACTTGAGGTCTCCCATTGGCCCTTTGAAAGGCAAGACTATTGTGAAATGTGACTGGAAAGCCAAAAGATAAAAATTTAAATAATTATGTTGGCGTCCGCGCACTGGATGGAGCTTCTTGGGTACGGGGGATTGAGATTCTCTGGCTGTATCCCGAGTTAGCATATGTGCATAGTTGATTTTGCGGACAAAATTCCTAAAAGGTGGGGTGAATATAACACCTCAGAAAATTAAATGTGAAATTTATGTGATAAAATGTGGGTTTAAAAGGGAAGGATTAGTGAAAATCCGAGAATTAGGGCCAAAATGGGCTTAAAGGGCAAAATGGTAATTTGCCAAAAACGTGAACCGAGGCATGAAAAATGGAGTTAGAGATTTAATATGACAAAAATAACGCCGAAAATGGAATCAGGACGGAAAATTGAGTGAGTAGGCAAAATTATGAAAAAGTGATGAATAGTGACTTTTTAAGTGAAAGATACTGCGGTATAAGTGTACCGATAAGTGTGAAATTTTTATCAATATTTTGAGGAAAGAAAAATATGTCATGGACTGGAAAAATATGTAGATTAAGAATATATGATCAGAATTTTTATCGGAGTGAAAGTTAGATCGCGTGTGGGACCCGCGGGGCCAAAACTCACTTGACCCCCACGCCTCCCTCCTCCTTTTCTTCTTTCTTTTTCTTCTTTCTCCCGTGCCTTCCTCCCTCCATTGAAGACAAGAACCCATTTCTTCTCCTTTGAGCCATTTCTTCATTTCTCCACCAAATCACTTGATTTTGGTGTTGAAATCTATTGTAAACAACCTTCTAGATCCATTGGTAACACTTAGAAGCCATGAAACCACCTCCATTGCTGCGTTTTTGGACTGTACAGATCCGAACCATGTTGGGTTTTGGGAGTTTTCTTGGAGTTTTGATCTTCTAATGGTTTAGTGAAGCCTTGGTGGTGATCATACAACACATTGTGAGTATATTTGTGGTATTTTTATGGTTGAATTCATAGATCTAGAAATTTGTGTTCAAACCTTTGATTTTAGATGTGTGATGATAGAGAGCTCAAATGGAAAAATGCTATTAGATGAAAATGCCTTAGAATGATGCTTGTAAGCTAGAAATGCTATGATAAATTTTGGTGAAAAAGTTGGATTTTAACTTAGGAAAATTTGTGAAGATTTCATGAAAATTGTTATGTGGTGAAATTGAATAATTGAATGATGGACCATTGGTATAGGTTGATAATGTGATTATATGATTAGTGTGTGTGTTAAAATGGAAGTGAAAACCTTGTAGAACCAACTTTTAAGGAATTCGAACCATAGAGTGGTTTGGAGGAAAAATGATGTAAAGGTTGTGAATTTGATGGAACATGATATAAAATGATGTTTAAATGGATGATGGTATAGTGTGATATAGTGGAATGAGAAGAAAGAATGTGTGATTCATGATATAATTGGTAATTTGATCTATAAAAGAGATTGAAGTAAAATGAATGATTATTTGAGATTTAATGTTTGATTTGGAAATGGATTGATAATCATGTTGTGGATTATCTAGGTTGCCTCTTGTGGACGCTTTGGAAGCGGGTAAGCTTGGAGCTTACGTTTGGAGCATGGGCTCGGTATTGAGGTAACCTTTGGAACTGGGGTTTAGCCCTTGTGTGCTCCACCACACCTAGTGGAAGGTTGTGGTTGGATTATGTGGTTATGACATTGTGTGATTGTGTGCTTGTATGCATATTGCTTGATTTTTGTGAAAATTGTTTGGTCACTGGCCAGTTGACGTGTGTTGGTTTGGACATCCGCTGGGTTCATCCTACGGGAGAATGCCAGTTGGAATGCCATGGTGTTGACTCTGGGAGCGACATCAGGATGATCCAAGCGGGGGACGTCCGCCGGATAGGGCTCATGAGGAGTTCCGGTTGGGTATTGCCATGGAGTCTTCTCAACCATGGGAGAGGCGCCAGGACTGTCTCGGGAGTTATATGATGGAGTCCTTGAACATGAATCCATGAGTGGATGTTCTTGGGTTGTCTCCAGTTGGTGGGTGATATTGCATTGCTTGCATATTGTATGATGTTATATTTGCACATTGAGTGAGCCATGGGGTGGAGAAACCTCCAGGGCCCTTGGTTTACTGAGATATATTTATATATCTCACCCCGTGTTGTGGGGCATCATTTCAGGTTAGGTTGAGCCTGGAAGAGTGGAGCATGAGGTGCACAGTGGAGGCACAGTGTGTTGAGGAGTTGATTGGGACACATCTTGCATATGTTTTATGCTTTAGTCATTGATCATGAACCTATGCATGTTGAAAATGTCATGCTTTACATGTTCATGAATACATGTTAGATTCTTCAATATGATGTATATGTAGGACATGAGTATATGTTGTATATTGAGTGAGCATGGGACTTGTCCATTGCCACATTCATTGTAATTGAAGCCTTGTTGAATATGTTGTAAAATGGACCATATTCGATGTAAAATGGCCATTATGTTAAAGACTTTGTATATGATACATAATTGAATGAAAATGCATGTTTGATGGGCCTAGAGCCTAGATTATAGTATGTTTAAGTGTTGTGTGGAGTACTAAGAGGTTAGGGATGGATTACACAACCCTTCTTGGGCTTAAAATGCTGTAATCTGTCACTTTTACTGCATAGTAATCGATTACCCAAGCATGGTAATCGATTACCATGCAACAGGGGACGAAATTTGGCTACTGTCTTCACTGGTAATCGATTACTGAGGCTTGGTAATCGATTACCATGTGAGGTAATCGATTACCCAAGCTTGGTAATCGATTACCAGAACAGAGGATGTGAAAAATTGGCTACTGCCTCATTTTTGACAGGTGGTAATCGATTACCACCCACTGGTAATCGATTACCACAGTGTAAATTTTGAAAAATTAAGTTTTTTAGACTAAAAGAAAGGGGTTTAACTTGATGGGTAGAACTCCACATGGTTCGTGGTTTGAAACCACGCGTAACTAATGTAAAGGGTAGAACATGGTAATAAATGGAAATAAGTTGATGAGTTTAAATGAGTTGAATAAAAACAAAGATTAGTGGTGTTGTTAAGCTGAATGCTTCCGCGTATTGCATTTACAATTATAGTATTGTATTAATTGATTACGGAAGAAAGTTATTGTTATGAAAAGGAATATAAATAAAAGAAAAAGTTTGCCCGTAATTTAATTAACCCAATTACTGTGATTGTAACTGCGCTTAATATCATAATCAATGTTAACAATACCGGTACGTAACGGGCTGTTACATTTTATGGTATCAGAGCAGAAACAGAGAGCATACAGCAGTGTCCTACAGTGGGAAAACAGTGAGCCTACAGCAGTGTTTACAGCAGCAAAACAGTGAGCATACAGCAGTGTTTACAGCAGCAAAACAGTGAACATACAGCAGTGTTTACAGCAGCAAAACAGTGAGCATACAGCAGTGTTTACAGCAGCAAAACAGTGAGCATACAGCAGTGTTTACAGCAGCAAAACAGTGAGCATACAGCAGTGTTTACAGCAGCAAAACAGTGACGTTTTAAACAGAAACAGAGACGCTTTTAAAACAGAAACAGTGGCACTTTGGACTTCCAAAACAGTGGCATAAATCTTGGTTTTTGGACATTGAAACAGTGGCATATTATGGACTAAAACAGTGGCATTTTATACTTACAAACAGTGGCATAGAATGACTAAAACAGTGGCATATTATGCATAAAAATAGTGGCATATGATGACTAAAACAGTGGCATATTATGCATAAAAACAGTGGCATATGATGACTAAAACAGTGGCCTTTTATGCATAAAAACAGTGGCATTTTAAGCATGGAAACAGTGGCATTTCATGACTAAAACAGTGGCATTTTATGCATAGAAACAGTGGCATTTGATGAGTAAAACAGTGGCATTTCAGGACTAAAACAGTGGCATTTTATGCATAGAAACAGTGGTATTTGATGAGTAAAACAGTGGCATTTCATGCATAAAAACAGTGGCTTGGGGAGCACTAAAACAGTGACATATATGTGCAGAAACAGTGGCATATAATGTGCAGAAACAGTGGCATGTAATGTGCAGAAACAGTGGCATATATGTGCAGAAACAGTGGCATGTAATGTGCAGAAACAGTGGCATATATGTGCAGAAACAGTGGCATGTAATGTGCAGAAACAGTGGCATATAAGTGTGATCTTGAGGGACCGAAACAGTGAGCCTTTTATCATCAAAACATTGGCACATACTTAGGGAAACAGTGGCATATTTCTCTTTAAAACAGTGGCCTAATCATACATAAAAAAACAGTGGCATATAATCTTAAGCATAACCATGAGATCTTTATGCATTTTCGAAAACTAAAAATGGCTCCATACTTATACTTTAACCATGCTCAATCAAGATCCAAAGCAAAACATTTTCAAGGAGACATTCAAGCATACATACATGGTTACAATGAAAATGTTCTAAGTTCAAAGCCTACCTCTTGAAGCACACACTCCTTCTAGCTTTACTTCACAACAAGTCCTCACTTCCTATGGTGATCTATGCGCATGAATGGTGAGGAGGGCACCTTAGGACAGCTCAAAAGAAACTCACACTCCATTTGTCTAGGCCACGGTTCTAAGGTGAGGGAAGGATGGAGTTGGCTTGGTCTTTTTCCTCCTAAGGTTCTTGTAATGCTAAGCTAGAGTGTGTGGGAGAGGGGAAAGGAGTTTGCTGCACAAGTGAATGGGGCAAATGGCAGTGCGCAAATTTAAAGAGAGAGTGAGGAGAGGTGGCATGATTAAGCATTATGAATAATCTGATTACTTGAGGAGATGGGGCTGCATACAAAAAATCAAGCAAAGGGTTTGCTTCTAAAACTCTATTTACATAAGGAGTATATATTATATTGATTTTATGAGGCTTTTAAAAGTCAAAATTGAAAGGCTTGCGCATGGAGTGGAAGATAACAGTAAATCATGAGCACAAAGAGCTTTGCTAAGTCAACAAGTAAAACAACTATATATAGCCCAAAAATCTGCATTTAAGCCTAGGTGCGCATAAATGAGGGAGGGTTGATATGAGTGCAGTTTTGTGACAGCCTACATTCAGGTTTTGGAGCTGTCCATGTGCGCACAAGTTGATGAAAATGCAACCAAAAAATCCTCTTATGATGCATGTGAAAACAAGGCAGAAGAAATTGGTCTCATCTTTATGAAAGCTTGCCAAAAATCTGCACAAAACAGATGTCATTTGGAAGTGCAAGAGGGTTCTCCAAGTCAACAAGTTAGGCAGTGTTGTGTCATAAAATAAATCTGCACCAAGGCCCCTCCATGTGCGCCTAAGATGGAGAAGTATGAAGCCTAAAATCATGCTAAAGTGCACATGTATTCATATGCATATATAGAAATTGATTTTGTGAAGTTTTTCACAAAATGGATTTGGAAGATTTTGGACGGAAAATGAATTAGGCTGTCGAAAATGGAGAATAAATTATGCACCTTGTTCCCGCCTCAAATTTGATTTTTTGAAGTTGCCTCGATGCAGAATTTTGGGCTGTCCACAAGATTTTTTGACGGAAAATGAATTCCGTCGCTCAATGGATGCAATCTTCCAAATAAATGCAAAAGCTTGATTTTAATTTTTTATATTTCCGTCTGATTTTTTTGACAAAAAATCTCATATATATATATATATATATATATATATATTAAATGCAAAAGAAATTGATTTTGTGAGGGTTTCGATCTCCTCAAGTAATCAATTTTTCATAACGTTAATCAAATAAATGCAAAAGAAATTGATTTTGTGAAGTTTTTCGATGCAAGCGAAGCCCCGTAGATTTTGGCCGGAAAATGAATTCCGTCGAAAATGGATTTTTACAAATGCAAAAGAAATTTTTTATGAAGTTTTTCGAACCGTGGAAAATGGAGTGTGAAGATTTTTGGAGTGGTGGTCCTAAGGTATGACACCTTCGAAAACGGATGAATAAAATGAGGATGTCTAGTAAAGCTAAATTTAGTGCACCTGAACATTTTTGGCGGAAAATGAACATTTTCATTGAACCATGGATGTATGCTTAAATGCAAAAGAAATTGAATGTTTGATTCGAGCATGGTTCTGGAATAAGATTTTATGATGGAAAATGCATTTGATCTTGGATGCTTAAAAATTATATGCAAAAGTTTTTTTATTTTATGGCCACTGTTTTAAATGGAAAATGGATGTTTCCGTCGAATGTGTAGGTTTTGACGAAAAATGTATTTCGAAAACGGATCATAAAATAAATGCAAAAGAAATTGATTTTGTTAAGCCACTTTTTGACGGAAAATGAATGATACCCTAAAATGGATGAATAAACATATATGCAAAAGAAATTGATTTTGTGAAGTTTTTCGCACATTATATGCCACTGTTTCTGCACATATATGCATTGTGCTGAAGCCACTGTGTTTTATGCATTGAAATGTGACTGTTTTACTCATCAAATACCACTGTTTTGATGCATAAAATTTTTTAGTCCTGAAATGCCACTGTTTTACTCAAAACGGACTTAATAAAATATGCAAAAGAAATTGATTTTGTGAAATTTTTCCACGGAAAATGGTTTTTATGCATAAAAGGCCACTTTTTGTCATCAATGCCACTGTTTTTATGCATAATATGCCATGAATAAAATAATATGCAAAAGAAATTGATTTTATGAATTTTTCGACAAACTTTTATCATTCTGAAAATTTTGACGTTAAAATGTATTTTTAGTCCAAAATGCGGATTTTGAAATTTGCAAAAGAAATTGATTTTGAAATTTTTGGATTTCCAAATTGAAAAATGGATGAATAAAATAATGCTGAAAAGAAATTGATTTTGTGTAAGTTTTTCGACGGTTTTGCTGCTTTAAAAATGCTGTATGCTCACTGTTTTGGATGTAAAATACTGCAAAAGAAATTGATTTTGTGAAGTTTTTTTGCTGGTAAACAAAAGGTAAGATATTTTGCTGCTGTAAACACTGCTGTAGGCTCACTGTTTTGGATGAAGGAAATGCTGTATGCTCTCTGTTTTGATTTTATGAAGTTTTTTGTAACAGCCCGTTACGTACCGGTATTGTTAACATTGATTATGATATTAAGCGCAGTTACAATCACAGTAATTGGGTTAATTAAATTACGGGTAAACTTTTTCTTTTTATTCATATTCCTTTTTATAACCATTACTTTTTCCGTAATCAATTAAAACCACACTATAATTGTAAATGCAAAACGCGGAAGCATACAGCTTAACAACACCACTACTTCTTCTTTTTACTCAACTCATTTAAACTTATCCAATTCCTTTAATCTCTTACCAAGTTCTAGCCCTTTACATAAGCTACGCGTGGTTTCAAACCACGAATCATTTGGAGTTCTACCCAACAAGTTATGCCCCTTTCTTTAAGTCAAGAAAAACCTGAATTTTCAAAAATTGCACTGTGGTAATCGATTACCAGTGGGTGGTAATCGATTACCACCTGTCAAAAATGAGGCAGTAGCCAAATTTTGACCTCCTCTGTTCTGGTAATCGATTACCAAGCTTGGGTAATCGATTACCTCACATGGTAATCGATTACCAAGCCTCAGTAATCGATTACCAGTGAAGACAGTAGCCAATTTTTCGTCCCCTGTTGCATGGTAATCGATTACCATGCTTGGGTAATCGATTACTATGCAGTCAAATGACAGATTACAGCATTTTAAGCCCCAAGAAGGGTTGTGTAATCCATCCCTAACCTCTTAGTACTCCACACAACACTTAAACATACTCTAATATAGGCTCTAGGCTCTTCAAACATACATTTTCATTCAATTATGTAACATTTACATAGTCTTTAATATAATGGCCATTTTACATCAAATATGGTCCATTTTACAACATATTCACAAAGGCTTCTAATACAATGAATGTGGCAATGGACAAGTCCCATGCTCACTCAAATATACAATAGATTCTAAAGTTATACATATACATCATATGGAAGAATTTACATGTAGTCATGAACATACAAGGGCATGGCATTTTCCACATGCACAAGTTCATGATCTAAGTTCTAAGCATAAAACATATGCAAAGCATGTCCCAATCCAGTGCTCATCACATGGTGCCTCCCATATGCACCTCATGCTCCACTCTTCCAGGCTCAACCTAACCTGAAATGATGCCCCACAACACGGGGTGAGATATATAAATATATCTCAGTAAACCAAGGGCCCTGGAGGTTTCTCCACCCCATGGCTCACTCAATGTGCAAATACAACATCATATAATATGCAAGCAATGCAATATCACCCATCAACTGGAGACAACCCAAGAACATCCACTCATGGATTCATGTTCAAGGACTCCATCATATAACTCCCGAGACAGTCCTGGCGCCTCTCCCATGGTTGAGACGACTCCATGGCAATACCCAACCGGAACTCCTCATGAGCCCTATCCGGCGGACGTCCCCGCTTGGATCATCCTGATGTCGCTCCCAGAGTCAACACCATGGCATTCCAACTGGCATTCTCCCGTAGGATGAACCCAGCGGATGTCCAAACCAACACACGTCAACTGGCCAGTGACCAAACAATTTTCACAAAATCAAGCAATATGCATACAAGCACACAATCACACAATGTCATAACCACATAATCCAACCACAACCATCCACTAGGTGTGGTGGAGCACACAAGGGCTAAACCCCAGTTCCAAAGGTTACCTCAATACCGAGCCAATGCTCCAAACGTAAGCTCCAAGCTTACCCGCTTCCAAAGCGTCCATAAGAGGCAACCTAGATAATCCACAACATGATTATCAATCCAATTCCAATTTAAACATTAAATCTCAAATAATCATTCATTTTACTTCAATCTCTTTTATAGATCAAATTACCCATTATATCATGAATCACACATTATTTCTTCTCATTCCACTATATCACACTACACCATCATCCATTTAAACATCATATTTATATCGTTTTCCATCAAATTCACCACTTTTACATCATTTTTCCTCCAAACCATTCTATGGTTCGACTTCCTCAAGGTTGATTCTACAAGGTTTTCAATTCCATTTTAACACACACACTAATCATATAATCATATTATCAATCTATTCCAATGGTCCATCATTCAATTATCCAATTACACCACATACCAATTTTCATGAAATCTTCACAAATTTTCCTAAGTTAAAATCCAACTTTTTCACCAAAATTTATCATAGCATTTCTAGCTTTCATGCATCATTCTAAGGCATTTTCATCTAATAGCATTTTTCCATTTGAGCTCTCTATCATCACACATCTAAAATCAAAGGTTTGAACATAATTTCTAGATCTATGAGATCAACCCTAAAACTACCACAAATGTACTCACCATCAAGTGTAGGAACACCACCAAGGCTTCACTAAACCATTTGAAGATCAAAACTCCAAGAAATCTCCAAAACCCAACATGGTTCGGATCTGTACAGTCCAAAAACGCAGCAATGGAGGTGGTTTCATGGCTTCTAAGTGTTACCAATGGATCTAGAAGGTTGTTTACAATAGATTTCAACACCAAAATCAAGTGATTTGGTGGAGAATAGAGAAAATGGTGAGAGAAGAGAGAAATGGGTGGGTTTGGGTTCTTGAGGAGGAGAGTCACGGGAGGAAGAAAGAAAAGAGAAGAAGAAAAAGAGGAGGGAGGCGTGGGGCTCAAGTGGGTTTTGGCCCCGCGGGTCCCACACGCGATCTAACTTTTATCCCGATAAAAATTCTGATCATATATTCTTAATCTACATATTTTTCCAGTCCATGTCATATTTTTCTTTCCTCAAAATACTCATAAAAATTTCACACTTATCGGTACACTCACAACACAGTATTTAACACTTAAAAATCACTATTCATCAATTTTTCTCAAATTTGCCTATTCACTCAATTTTCCGTCCTGATTCCATTTCCAACATTATTTTTGTCATATTAAATCTCTAACTCCATTTTTCATGCCCCGGTTCACGTTTTTGGCAATTTACCATTTTGCCCTTTTAGCCCATTTTGGCCCTAATTCTCGGATTTTCACTAATCCTTCCCTTTTAAACCCATATTTTATCACATAAATTCACATTTAATTTTCCGAGGTGTTATATTCACCCCACCTTTTAGGAATTTTGTCCGCAAAATCAACTATGCACATATGCTAACTCGGGATACAGCCAGAGAATCTCAGTCCCCCGTACCCAAGAAGCTCCATCCAGTGCGCGGACACCACCATAATTATTTAAATTTTTATCTTTTGGCTTTCCAGCCACATTTCACAATAGTCTTGCCTTTCAAAGGCCCAATGGGAGACCTCAAGTCCTTCCCAATCTCAATCTCAACCGGTGACACCATATGTGAACAACCGGAGCGCACCACACAGTTGTGCTCTTTTTCTGCTTTACAAGTCAATTGCTTTTAATTTCTTTTCACACAAGTCCGGCTACCTCAGCACACATAGCCCATAATTTCTCTTGGCAGGTTCTCCTACCAAATTAACATATGAACCTATATACCCATAGGGTTATGCTACATCCTGTTCAATCTGTGCCACACGCAGGCAACTACTACTTACACGTTGGCACATTATCCTTCTGTAACAGCCACGATTATCCTTCTTTGATTTTATTTCTATGGAGTATTAACTCTCATCATCAATTGTTTCCACATTTCTTATTTCACATCAAACACTATTATGGAATCCCACAGCCTCTAGTGCAATGCACCGAGTAAACACCCAGTTCACACTCACTATACTTTTATCTTCTGAGGGAACAATCCCATTTTTGGCATTTACCACAACTTCGTATATACACAATTTTCTTTCTCATGTTCTCAACCTATAACGTACAATTTCACCTCAACTCTTTATCTTTAACAAGCACCATCTTTGTGCTCAACAGTCAATTTATCCTTACAAGTCCACCAACTTCACCAAAACACAATGGCGAATCTTTTTCTCAAGATCTTTATCTGGTCCTCAATGGACCACACATTTTACAATTCCTACCTCGCATCAGTCATTTCAAAGCTTTCAATCACGAATTCACTCATGAATTTTATACACTAGATCATACTTGCAATTTCAACTAATCATCTCCAAACTTGACACACAGTTCATCACTCGATTTCTACACTTTAAGGCAACATGCCTAAGATTTCACTAACAATTTTCTTTAATTACAATTCTGTACTTATGTTATCAATTCCACATGTATTTCATTCTATACACCTCACCTTCACATTTCATCAATACATCTCATTCATTATCATTTCTCAACCAGTATGCATCACTCCAAGGTCACATATAATCTCTTTCTCATATCTGTCCCATCACATAGGGATTTTCAAAACCTATTTATCATGCCACTAGGAACTAAATTCATCACTATCATTACTTTCATAATTTCATATCCGTTACACAAGTCTCTCGGACCATTTCAAAGTACTACTAGCACACTCAATCATATTCTTGGAACGGCAGTAGCCAAGAACAACATTACGCGTGTGTATTTCAACACATCTCTCACTATAATTTGCCTCTATACAACTCCATCAGTAACTCTACCACCAGGGTAGAGATATCAACCCTTTATTTCACCAAATACCATCCTCTTAACAACTAGAATCACTCCTTATAACTTGACTATATCATCATTAATCACTTATCAACATCATTGGCCACTTTGGCCACCAACTTAGCTTAATATTTCACCATCACAAGCCTTCCCAGAAAACTTTGACTCACTCCATCAGTCACTAATCAACTTTCCATTCCCTCACATAGGGTGATAATCCAATAATTCATTTCACAATTTCCGAAAAACCATAATTCATACTACCACACTTGGTATATACACTTGCACATCTTCCGAGTGCTCACCTCCATAATTCAAACTACCATCTCATGGCACCTCTCACATTTCATCATATTAGGCATATTACTGTTCACTTACAGTTATCCAAAATTTCACCTCTTGCGTTCCTCACAAGATACAATTCTCTAATGCAATGGGTAAGAACATCCCAGGTTTAACCCCTCGAGCTCTTGCTGTCCTAAGGGCCCCAGGTGCAATGCCCCACCAATCAGAGAATCTGTCCTTATAATTCACGCAAGAGGTAACATGCCACAGGCTGTACTAACAGTCCCACTATCTCAAGGTTCTACCTCGCACCACTTTACTTATATAAAATAATAATAACCTCCAATAACATAATCTACGGAGATAGCCACACGGAGATAGCCACACAGATAAACACATTCACATCAAATCCGTATATAACGGCAAACAAATTCTGATATAGATACATAATGGTATACTAGTTTTATCCTACTCTTGCACCATTCACTATAACTTCCTAATATGGTTCTTTTCTCAACAATATACTCATTTAACTTGACTAGTCATTTGTCTTAGTCCATAGAATAATCATCCTCACATGATTCCAACATCTTCTTGTATTTGACACAAAGTTTCAACTCTTAATAGTACCCATGTTTGGTCCAAGTCTTAATCCATTGTCCATCATGACTCATAGCAACCATGCTCAACATGTAGAAGATCCACTTCATTAAACTGACATCACTTTTCTCTCAATATTTCACTATGACACCAAGAGTGTCCTCATTTAACAGTCCATGCATTCTGCGGATCGGGACCACCAGATAAATTCCAATTTCGAGCAGTGCTCGCCTGGGACTTCCAAGAGCAACACCTCTTAGGATTCAATCCACAAGGGGAAACCCAGGACAATTTTAATTGCCACATTATTAACAACATGTGCCGTGGTATAACTTGCACACCGGGACTCCATCATGAATCCCACACAGATTGAGCATCTAATGACACTCCAAAGAGACAATCTCTTCCAACATTTCCCATCATAGGGAATTTCACTTACATCATTACTCTTTTACAAAAAATAATTTTTTTCTTTTTACCATTGAGTTTACTAACTCAAAACAATACAAATGTACATTCAGGCACTCCGGCATTCACAAAACATATAGATATACACACTTATATATATTGGCGTTCAGCCATCACAGGATTACTATCCCCCATATAATTAAGCCACATCCTCCAATTTGCAATGCTCCACAACATTATGGAAACATCTTCGTACCATTAATACACCACACTCAGTTATATTTTCTCACCTCACATTTATCAAGTCCAACCATCAATATATTATGAACCTTCATACTTTCAATCAAATTCATTCAATGCCTTACATGGCAATTTCCTCGAACTTCTTATATTTTACTTTTTATACATATGACATTTTCACTTACACCTAACCAGCATTAATCATCATGGACTAAGGTCCCATTTTAAACATTGAATTATCCAACACATCATTTCCAAAGTTCTTTTTAAGTCAATCACAATCCTCAATCCAAAATTTGAAATTTCAATTTAATTTCTACATCCAAGCATATCAAGTCATCCATGTGTATGCCCTCATAAGGGTCTTGTAACCTTATCATTTTACCTCTAAGGTATCCAATATTACACATAACACTCATATTCAAATTCTCACAAATTCATTGGGGTTCCAATTTCCCTACCATATCAAGGTTATACCACTAATTTCCCACATATACTCAATTTTTCTAACTCCCATACATTTAGGGAAGACTTACCCACATCATAATACCAATATCACCTCAGTCCATCATACTTACTCACCATAAAACCACACATTCAACTATGGTAGCATTCTACCCAAAGTGGTTAAAATTCTTACATCAATTCATTCTCACTAAGTCCTCAATTACAGTATCACAATTTATTCTCACTAAGTCCTCAATTATACCAAATTCACTTACTAACATATCCATCCGTGGGGTAGTCATCACTGCACCCACCACCTCAGCCTAAAGACTGGCATTGGTGCCCCAGGGTTGTCACGAAGGCATCTTATACTGACCACACATTGAACACAAAGGAATGGGTTGATCAGGCCCAAACTAAGGAATCACATGTGTAGCAGTCAATAAGTGTCTACGTACAACTATACAGCACTCACCTCAATTACACAATCATCAGAGTTCCCTAAAGAAACTGCTCTGATACCATAAATGTAACAGCCCGTTACGTACGGTATTGTTAACATTGATTATGATATTAAGCGCAGTTACAATCACAGTAATTGGGTTAATTAAATTACGGGCAAACTTTTTCTTTTTATCATATTCCTTTTTATAACCATAACTTTCTTCCGTAATCAATTAAAACAACACTATAATTGTAAATGCAATACGCGGAAGCATTCAGCTTAACAACACACTAATCTTTCTTTTTATTCAACTTCGTTTTAAACCCATCAACTTATTTCCATTTCTTACCATATTCTAGCCCTTTACATTAAGTTACGCGTGGTTTTGAAACCACGAACCATGTGGAGTTCTACCCATCAAGTTAAACCCAGCTTCTTTTTAGTCTAAAAAACTTAATTTTTCAAAATTTACACTGTGGTAATCGATTACCAGTGGGTGGTAATCGATTACCACCTGTCAAAAATGAGGCAGTAGCCAATTTTTCACATCCTCTGTTCTGGTAATCGATTACCAAGCTTGGGTAATCGATTACCTCACATGGTAATCGATTACCAAGCCTCAGTAATCGATTACCAGTGAAGACAGTAGCCAAATTTCGTCCCCTGTTGCATGGTAATCGATTACCATGCTTGGGTAATCGATTACTATGCAGTAAAAGTGACAGATTACAGCATTTTAAGCCCAAGAAGGGTTGTGTAATCCATCCCTAACCTTAGTACTCCACACAACACTTAAACATACTATAATTTAGGCTCTAGGCCTTTCAAACATGCATTTTCATTCAATTATGTATCATATACAAAGTCTTTAACATAATGGCCATTTTACATCAAATATGGTCCATTTTACAACATATTCACCAAGGCTTTAATTACAATGAATGTGGCAATGGACAAGTCCCATGCTCACTCAAATATACAACATATACTCATGTCCTACATATACATCATATTGAAGAATCTAACATGTATTCATGAACATGTAAAGCATGACATTTTCAACATGCATAGGTTCGATGGCCAATGACTAAAGCATAAAACATATGCAAGATATGTCCCAATCAACTCCTCAACACACTGTGCCTCCACTGTGCACCTCAAGCTCCACTCTTCCAGGCTCAACCTAACCTGAAATGATGCCCCGCGACACGGGGTGGGGTGTTGAATACTAGAATAAACAAAGGCCCTGAAGATTTATTTGCGCCCCGCGGTATCACTCACTACAATGTGCAAATATAACATCATACGATTGTGCAAGCGAGCAATCCGATTGTCACCACCCCCCACCCGCTCAAAACAAAGACACACAAAACACCATCACTCTCTCTCCATCCGTACCATGTTCAAGGACTGCATCATATAACTCCCGAGGACAGTCCTGGCGCCCTCTCCCATGGTTGAGAAGACTCCATGGCGATACACGAACCGGAACTCCTGGTGGCACTATCCGGCGGACGTCCCCCGCTTGGATCATCCTGATGTCGCTCCCAGAGTCGACACCATGGCATTCCAACTGGCATTCTCCCGTAGGATGAACCCAGCGGATGTCCAAACCAACACACGTCAACTGGCCAGTGACCAAACAATTTACACAAAAATAGAGCAG
>JAVKPL010007264.1:0-29027 GCA_032173675.1 Gastrolobium villosum | reverse complement strand
ATTTGGTATTTATCTAAGCATGATTTCCCGGGAACCAATAAAAAAACCCCGTAACAAACGCCCCCTTAAGAGAAATAGAGTATTACAGATTAGAGAAAATATAAAAACTAATAAATATATATTAAAACATGATTGTTACATTTAAAATTATATAAAATTATGTTAATATTTTTATTTTTGTACCTATATAAATTTTAAAAAAAGTTTTAGCTCTGAAAATAAATTTAAACATCGGTATCAAACTAGTTTGAAAACAAAAGAAATAAAATAACTGAGTATTAATAAGAATATAAGAAGTGAAACAAAATTCCTAAACACTTTTTGAGCTGAAAATGTACTAAATTAGGAGAATATATAGGCGTTCGTAAACTAACTTCACTTATATATATATATATATATATATATATATATATATATATATATATTTAATACAAATAATACATTACAATAAAATTAGGGTTTATTATTTTTCATATTGTAAAAGATAAACGCATCTCCTACACATAAAAATGTGTGACCCATAATTTTTCTTTATTTTGCATTCTTAAAAATATTTTTCATTTTTTATTAATTGCTGCAGAAAGTTATCTCAGTAAGCCCAATATGACGTCGTTTTGACGGAAATCATGGTGTTTTTATAATTTTAATTTATTTCAGGGTTATAATAGTCTTTATATTTATAATTTTTTAAGATTTCAATACCAAAACGACGTCGTTTTGGAAATAAATGCAGATAACTTATATGCAGTAATATTTTTCCCTAAAAATATACCAAAACGACATATTGGAAATATGAAGAAAAATATCCAATTGGAAATACCACCTTGTCGTGTGGTATTTTGATTTTCCCATCAAATTCATATTTGTAGCAATTTTACCCCAAAATTTTTCCAATAATATTTCAGTTCCGAAGCAATTTTTTTTTTTTGTCTTTCCCGAAAAAATTACTTCCCAACCTTTCCCACCATTTCCTATTTAATTATATTTTTGTGATAATTTTTTTTTCTCCACTACAAAACGCCTCTTACAAATATGTTTACATCAATTTGGTATTACAATCACACAACGAAATAAACTGGGTTACGGCAACCTTGAACGAGAGAGAGAGACAGAGAGAGAGAGACATAGAGGTTGTGATGTTCGTGTAGCTGTGGGTTTCTTTTTCCCTGTAACTGTAAGTCGTTGGAACTCATTTGTTTCTCCTATGCTTTCTTCTATCAGTTGAAGTTTTTTTGTGTTTTGAATCAATCGAAACCCTTTTCGTAATGCCTTCAAATTTTTTTTCGCAATTGTTTGCATTTACTTTTCCTTGCATCTATTATTTTATGAATGATTTGCTTATTATGATGCATCTGTGAAAACTAGGGTTTGAAGGAGGAAAGGGAACCGAAAGTGGGTTTTTCTGTTGGTGTTCAACTGTGGAAGATGAATAATGTCAGTGACTGTAGGTGTTAGTGATACAATAATAGCTGTTAGGGAGAAGCTTAGAGGTAAAATTGGCCAAACAAAACTTAGGAGGTATTGGCCTGGTAAAGTTCCTGAATGGGCTGATGATGAGAATGAAGAGGTTGTTGATGTTAGGCCCACCAGGGTTGGATTTGGAAGAGGAAGATGAGAATGCTTTGGAGGAACGAAGAAGACAACTTAAAGCAAAGTTGCTTCAAAGAGAAAAGGAAGAAGCGCTTCCTCAGGAAGAGGAGGAGGAGTTGGAGGAAGAAGAAGAAGAGGATGAGGAAGAGGAATCTAAGTATGAGACTGACTCCGATGAGGAATATACGGGAGTGGCTATGGTGAAGCCTGTGTTTGTTCCCAAGTCGGAGAGAGATACTATTGCTGAGCGTGAGCGTCTTGAAGCTGAAGAGGAGGCCCTTGCGGAAGCAAGGAAAAGGAGATTGGAGGAAAGGAGAATTGAGATGAAGCAGCTAGTTGTTGAGGAGGTACGGAAGGATGAAGAAATCCAGAAAAATTTGGAAATGGAGGCAAACATTGCTGATGTGGATACAGATGATGAACTCAATAAGGCAGAGGAATATGAAGCTTGGAAAGTGAGAGAGATTAGTAGGATCAAGAGGGATAGGGAGGATCGGGAAGCAATATTAAAGGATAAAGAAGAGATTGAGAAGGTGAGAAATATGACAGAGGAAAAGAGGAGAGAGTGGGAAAGGAGGAATCCAAAACCTGCTCCACCACCAAAGCAGAAATGGAGATTTATGCAGAAATACTATCACAAGGATGCTTTCTTCCAGGATGATTCTGACGACTGAGCTGCCACTGTTGGGTCTCATAATATTTTCGCACGTGATTTCTCTGCCCCAACTGGGGAAGATAAAATGGATAAGACAATATTACCCAAGGTTATGCAAGTCAAGCACTTTGGTCGTCGTGGAACAACCCATCTTGTCAATGTACTGAGTAAGTTCACTTTTCCTTATATTTTATATCGTTCAAGAATTATGATAGATTTTTTGTTCTATTTGTTGATATTTCTTTTTTGTTCTTTTATCCCCCCAAAAATATATTGTTTTTATGTTCATATTTACTGAAGTTTATCTGCTATGGCCCTGATCCGAAATGGTATCGTACATTACTTTTGCATTCTTGATATGATATTGAGAAGCTCAAATCAAAATTAAAATGTTCATTTATGATTTAAAGAAGTCTAAATGGCTAGTATATGTCTTTATAATGCATTTTGTTTGAAAGTTATGTGCTTCTCTTGGTACTGGTGGATGCCTACACTTTTTCCTTTCACCAGGAAACCAAGTGATCTTAGGCTTTGTTTTTGTAAGGTAATTTTGAATAGGAATGTAATTTTTTAAAGTATTTAAAATCCTATATATTAAAATACTGTGTTTAGGGCCCAATCAAAATAATGAGAATTTATAAAATTTCTGAAATCCCTCAATTTTCTCTTCTATCCGTTGTCCCTGACCTTGTATCTTTTGTTGGCCATGGTATAACGTTGTCCTTCAAAGCCCTTTATGGTGAAGAAATATTTTCGTGATCTAAACTGAAAGTACTACACAAGTCCACTAAAAACATTACCTATGGCACAATAAAACCCTGCATACTGTTGAATTAAGTTTAAAATAAATTATATAACAAAATTTAGATCACATCTACACAAGTTGATAGGATTACTCCCAGAGTATGTTATTATTTTTCCTTCCTGTCTTCACATCCCAACTTTCCAGTGACTTCCTTCACACCTTTAGACAGCTTCCTCTCCCCTGCAAAGCTCCCTAGAGCAACCCAAGAACAGAGCAATTGTGTGTATCAATGCGTTGAACCCAGTATTTTTTTGCTGCTATAAGAAATGGGACAGTGTGGGTATGATACGAACCCACCTTGGTTTGGGCCCCAAATGTAGTAATTGGCCCAAATGAAAATGCTGTTGGCTGAGCTGACTCAGCAAAACAGAATGGAAGCATGGGAGAGCAAGGTTTTTACGGGAGAACTGGTTAAAAGGGGAGGGTTGGTGTTAGAAGGATGGATCTGGAAAGTTGGATTGGAATTGGACCTTGGGAGAGAGTGAAGCCTCTCCAATTGTTTCACAATATCCTTTACTGTTATTTGCTTATTGTTAGTGCATTTCCTGGTCATTGTAATTTTCTCTTTTCATTGTAATTTGCTTTTGTTCACTGTCATTAGTTCTGTAATTGTCTATGTTTCCAAGAGTATATGAAAATTTTGGGTTACCCGACCAAAAATACTTGGTTCTCTGTTGTTGTTTTGTATTTGGGTTAGTGAACCCCATCAGGGTATAAATGTGCATGCTTGTTTAAATATGGTTTACTGAGTATCTTGATAGATGTTCGTGCTTATGAGTTATGCTTGTTTATTTTCTTAGTCCTTTTGGGTTTTACTTCTTGTGTCATTTGCTTGCTTGTAATTTGTTAAGTTAAAAGAGTATGACATAACAAAATTTAATTAATATCTTGATAAAGGTTTATTCTCTTGATGTCTTGTGACCATCTGAAATGCTAGTTTTATTATCTACAGAATGCTGAATCCGTTGGAAATCGGTGTGAAACTGATCTAAAAAGGGGTCTACACAATCTCTTTTTACACTGGAATTTTATCATGCATTCTCATTCTAGGTTGATTTGCAGTCATGATGGTAACACAACTTGATTGTCAGAATATCCTTACCAACTTGGTAGTCACTTGATAGTAACGTAACTTGATTGTCACAATATCCTTCCACTAATTATTGTAGGTTCAAAACCCCAAACCCTTACCAAATTGGGCATCCAAAAACAGAGCATGTTATTTGTTTTGTTGATTCTATTTCTGTTATTTTCTAACATTGTTCGAGTACGAGGAACGAAGGCACCAACATTTGGAACCAAAATTAGATCAAGTCTGTGTTTGAATGCTGCGAAGAATAGCTTCCTGCTGTCATTTTGGTCTTCTTCAAAACATGGGTACTATCTCCTATTGCGTTTCCATTCAATCGTCTTTGTCTGTTCCAATGTACTATTGTTGCACCATAGTCACTGCCACAAACATTGATGAGATTGAGAGGCATAGCTACAGAACCCAGTTCATGAATTCCATGAGAAACCAATGTAGGTTAGGTAAACTGAAAAAATGTTGATGAAGCATTGGATTTGTTTCATGCTATGGCTACAATGAAGCCTTTGCCATCTGTGGTGGACTTTACTTTGTTGTTGGGGGTGATTGTGAGGTTGAATCATTACACAACTGCCATATCTTTAGTTAAATTCATTTATTCTTCTCTAGGAATAAAAGCTGATACCTTTACTCTTAATGTTGTGATCAATTGTCTTTGCCATTTGAAGTTGATTGCCTTTGGGTTTTCGTTCTTGGGGACTATTTTCAAACTTGGTTTGGAGCCTTCTGTGGTGACTTTCAACACTCTCATTAATGGGCTTTGTTTACAAGGCAATGTGGCTCATGCTGTGGGGTTGGCTGACCATATGGAAAAATTTTGGGGTAAAATTGCTACAAATTTGAATTTGATGGGAAAATCAAAATACCACACGACAAGGTGGTATTTCCAATTGGATATTTTTATTCATATTTCCAATATGTCGTTTTGGTATATTTTTAGGGAAAAATATTATTGCATATAAGTTATCTGCATTTATTACCAAAACAACGTCGTTTTGGTATTGAAATCTTAAAAAATTATAAATATAAAGACTATTACAATCCTGAAATAAATTAAAATTATAAAAACACCATGACTTCCGCCCAAAACGACGTCTTATTGGGCTTACTACAGATAACTTATCTGCAGTCACTGCAGAAAAAATGAACCCATATTTTTAAGAATGCAAAATAAAGAAAAATTATGGGTCACACATTTTTATATATGTAGGAGATGCGTTTATCTTTTACAATATGAAAAATAATAAACCCTAATTTTATTGTTATGTATTATTTGTATTAAATATATATATATATAGTCAAGCTAGTTTACGAAATGCCTATATATTCTCCTAATTTAGTACATTTTCAGATTAAAAAGTGTTTAGGAATTTTGTTTCACTTCTTATATTCTTATTCATACTCGGTTATTTTATTTCTTTTGTTTTCAAACTAGTTTGATACCGATGTTTAAATTTATTTTCAGAGCTAAAACTTTTTTTTAAAATTGATATAGTTACAAAAATAAAAATATTAACACAATTTTATATAATTTTAAGTGTAACAATCATGTTTTAATATATATTTATTAGTTTTTATATTTTCTCTAATCTTTAATACTCTCTGTCTCGGGAGCAATGTAAAATATTAACAAATATATACCAAAACTCAATCATTTTATTTTAAATAATAAATATTTTCTCTTAAGAGGGCGTTTGTTACGGGGTTTTTTTATTGGTTCCCGGGAAAGCATGCTTAGATAAATACCAAATCCATGTTTGGTAAAGCAAAAAGGAAAAAATTCCAGACAATGGTTTCCGGGAAAATCATGGATAGTGCAATTTGTTGTACAGAATCCAAAATTGAAATTCCATAAATTGGATGGAATGTTTTGTTTTCCGGGAAACTGGAAATTGAGGGAAAAGTTTTTAGACAAAATTAACCTTTATAAAAACAGTAAACAGATTGGTACAATTTAAAGTGGGATTATTTTCGTAAAATAACCTCACATTTCCATTAATATTTCACAACCAACCAAACACACACTTATAAAGTAAACCATAAATTCCCGAGAAAATTTTAGCATACCAAACATCTTTTACTAACATTCCAGACTAAATATATTTCACACTACATTCCAGTATTAATTATTTCCCGAATTTTAAAAAATTTCTCCTCTACCAAACGCCTCCTAAAAGATTTTCTAATCAACAAACTCGATAATGAACAATATCAGTAACTATAATAAATGTCATTACGACAAAAAAAATTAATAAAATATTATTTAACATCAATATTTTTTCAAAGAAAAATAATTACCTATATTGAAATTTATTTCTTAAAGTTATTTATATTTATAGAGATAAAATTCTGAATGTAAGAGCATGTGTTTAATCTTCCATAGTATTGTCTTTGAAAGGAATTTAAAGCATTATTGACCGGACCCGCCTCGAATTGGACTAATCGCGAAGCAATAAATCGATCGGAGTATATCCAAAGAAAAAAGAGATAAAATTCTTTAAATGTATTAAAAACAAGTGGTAAACATTTTATTAAAAAATGCATTCTTAAACTCTTGAAATGTATAAAAATACATGTGATAAAAACATGTATTAGTATTACTCTTCCCATATATAAAAATAAAAATAAAAAACATGTATTACTCTCACTCTTATTTGATTTTTTGTTTTACAGTTTCATAATACAATATTAAGAGGAAGGTTATACTTACAACATTTTTATTTACAACCTCTTACAACTATATGTTAACATCGTTAATTTCCGTCAATCAACGGTTATCATTATTTTGAATTAATAATTAATTAATGAGTTTAATTTACAAAAATCATAACCGTTGATTGGCGAATATCAATGATGTTAAGATATCATCATAAGAGATTGTAAAAAAAAAAAATTCCGTAGTAATAACCTATCTCCAATATTATTATTCAATGTTAAACCCTATTGACGAAGGTGCATCTCTCTCCTTGTTATGTTAATTATTTGGGGAAGGATATTATGACAACCAAGTTGCGTTACTACCAAGTGACTACCAATCAATCTCACCGTTAGATCGATTATGTTGATCCAACGGTTATATTTATTTTCATCTTTGTATGGTCATTTATTGCATCTCATAATTAATACTGGATTTAGCTGATTTTTTTCTTTCAAAACAGTAGTTGTTTTTTTTTTTTTTAAATCAATTCAGAAGAAATTTTGTTCTGAAACTTGAAACGAAAATTTGATAAAAAAAAATAAAAAATAAAGGAAAACGGAGTTCCCACTTCTGCCAAAAGAAACCAACCCTTTTGTTCCCACCGTAAAGCCCCCACATGGAAAGCCCGCGACAGATAAACCTTGCCGCCACAATTGGGTGGGCATCAGTAGCAGTAGCCATGTATAGTGTTCATCCCTGTATGGTGTTCTTACTTGCAGGAGACTGAAGAAACCCTCACCGTTATGGATCTTTCCAAGAAAAGGAAAACACGCGACTATGAGCTATCTCTCCCTATGGCGAAGCGCCTTCGTTCGATGGTCATGGACGATGATGTGATGGTGGATGCGAGGAGCGAAGCTTCCGATGTGATGGTCATGGATGATGTTATAGATGACGCTGTAATGGTGGATACGAGGAGTGATATGGATGTCGACGTTGTGATGGTGGATACGAGGAGTGATATGGATGTCGACATTGTGATTGTGGATACTAGGAGTGATATCGATGTCGACGTTGTGTTGGTGGATACGAGGAGTGATATGGATGTCGACGTTGTGATGGTGGATACGAGGAGTGATATGGATGTTAACGTTGTGATTCTGGATACGAGGAGTGATATGGATGTCGACGTTGTGATGGTGGATACAATTGAGTGTTCTGAAGATTATATGCAATGTGAAGGAAAGGATGGTAGAAACTAAACTATTCAGAGAAAATTGATGATCTCCAGAAAGATAGAGAACAAATCTGTAAGGGCCTATTATGCTTTCAAGTTTTATTTTCGTTATCATTTATGGGTTAGGCATTTTATCCATAATTATTAGCTCTAAATTTTAATTATGGGGTTTAATCTAATTAGTTTACCCTTGTCCATGATATTTTTTTTCTATTTTCTTCTGTTAATAATTTTTGTTGCTTTGACAATATGGTTTTACAATCTTTGCTGCTGTTCAATTGATTGAGATCTCTTTATGCAGATGCTCAGACCGCATTTCCAAGGGAAGTTGTTCAAAGCCCCAGGTTATGTAACAGCCCGTTACGTACCGGTATTGTTAACATTAATTATGATATTAAGCGCAGTTACAATCACAACAATTCATTTATAAAAATGAGAATAAATTTTTTTTGATTATTACGCGAACAGTAAAAGTATAAAAAACGTAATAATAAAAAGCTGTGACCGTAACTGAAACACTAGCAGAAGACTTTATTAACTATTTATACACTTTATTTTATCACATACAAGATACTAAGGGTTCCCATAAACCCACTTAGGCAATTCCTCACTTTTTACGTTTTTACCACTTAACCGGATTTGCCAATTTGTTTTTCTACGAACACATAATAAAGATACAAACTTAAACTCCAGGTTATCCTTTTTCCTTATTCACTTAACTTTCTAACAAGCTATCACACACTTGATTCCGAGCTCGTGAGCTCCGGTTATCGCCGTTTGAAGTTGGACAAACAACATTGTCTACCAACTCCAAAACAGCCTAAAACCTCCAAACTTCCCGAAATAAACTTCACCTAACCGCCCGGCCAATGGCTCTCAAACTTTTACACCATAAACTAGACACCTAAAACTTCGATTTGATATATTGTATGCTTAATTTGACAAAGTAACGAAGCGGGAATTAATTTCCCAAAATTGCTTCAAATCTGCCCACTAAATAGGACAAAACAGGGCAGAATAAGACAACAGCCCCCATGGGCTGCGCACACCACCAATGATCCTAGGCTTTTGACACAACGTAGGGGACATCTTAAGCTTCAAAATGGCATATGGCACGTCCTAATAGGACCACTATGGAGAGAGATACGCTCTCCCAAAGTTCACCCAAAAACTACCAATTCTACAGAAAATTCGCCAGAGTTTCCTTTGTATTTCCTAAAATCACCAAATTTGCATAAGCTGTTTAACATCACTAGTACACCTGAAATCCAGCAAAATCCAATGGGTGGCACACACAAGGACCAACAACGCCTTGGGGCACTTACAACCCAATCCAATATACAATTAAAACATAAACAGTTTACTTTCAAGTCCTTTATAGTTTCAATCACTAACATTCAATTTCATGCATAAACCATAATGCAAATAATCATAAACCTACAATAGGCCTAAAGCCCTTCCATTACATTACATACATCCATGGTACATTTACAATACTGGATTACATTTACATTTACAACTTTAACTTTAAACTACAAATGTTTACAAATTACAACTTCACTTGCCAAATAAATCCATAAACTAAAATGACATGTATGACACACTAAAACAAAACATGCATCACTACTCCACTCATCATCATGCGGGCTTCTTGCCCGCTGCTCCATATCCACTGGTACATCCTGAAATAAATGCCCCGAGACGGGGTGAGATATACGGATATATCTCAGTAACCAAGAGATTCTGGAGAAAACTCTGCTCAATGGTTCACTTCAATGTATATCAATAATATAAAAACAACACCACTGTTATAAAACGGGATAAAGCAAGGGATTTAGAGAAAGGGGGAATATATCAGAACAACTACGACATGCGGGATGGTAGCTACCAATACCATGCCATATCCTCGGCTATACGCCTATGGGTACTACCCCTAGCGTGTTCATAGAACAACCCACCAAGGTACCCCTTCCAACCATATACACCCGAGACAACCTAGTGTGCTCCTATCCGGATAACACACCACGACCCTGGGTCAACTGGAACTCCCTCTCGGAGACCTATCCAGTGGCAGTCCAAACACTTTCCCGAAGGCTAAAAAGATCTACTGGCCAGAGAACTGGTACATAAGTACCCACTTTGATAATGCACATGCATGCTCATGCTGTTCTACACTACTCATACTGTAACAGCCCGTTGTACACCGGTATTGTTAACATTGATTATGATATTAAGCGCAGTTACAATCACAGTGATTGGGTTAATTAAATTACGGGCAAATTTTTCTTTTAACATATTCCTTTTCTTACATCAATACATTTTCCGTAATCAATTAAAACCACACTATGATTGTAAAAGCAATTTGCGGAAGCATACATCTTTGCTAACATCATTCATCCTTCTTTTATTCAATTCATTTAAACTCACCATCTTTTACTCTCATATTTGACCAAGTTGTAGTCCTTTACGTTATCTACGCGTGGTTTCGAACCACGTATCATTTGGAGTTCTACCCATCAAGTTAAGCCCCTTTCTTTTAGTCTAGAAAAACCAGAATTTTCAAAATTTACACTGTGGTAATCGATTACCAGTGGGTGGTAATCGATTACCACCTGTCAAAAATGAGGCAGTAGCCAATTTTCTCAATCCTCTGTTCTGGTAATCGATTACCAGCTTTGGGTAATCGATTACCTCACATGGTAATCGATTACCAAAGGCCAGTAATCGATTACCAGTGAAGACAGTAGCCAATTTTTTGTCCCCTGTTGCATGGTAATCGATTACCATGCCTTGGGTAATCGATTACTATGCAGCAAAATGACAGATTACAGCATTTTAAGCCCCAAAAAGGGTGTGTAATCCATCCCTAACCCCTTGGTACTCCACATAACACATAATCATATCCTAATGTAGGCTCTAGGCCCTTCCATCATGCAATTTCCTTAAAACATGCATCATTTACAAAGTCCTCAAATAATGGCCATTTACATACAAATATGGACCATTTTTACAACATGAATACCAAGACTTCAAGGCTATGAATGTGGCAATGGACAAGTCCTATGCTCACTCAAAATATACAGTTATCCATGCCATGAATAATGAAACATAAACAAGACTTAGCATATGACCATGAACACTAACAAAAGCATGGAAATAACATCATGCAATATGTTCATGACCTAAGTCTCAAAATACTAATGGTATGCTATGTGCACTCCATAACTCCTCCAAAATGTCATGCAATCCCAATGCACCGCATGCCAATCCAAAGTCCACTACACGGGCTTCTTGCCCGAAGCTCCTCCCGGCTCATAGTGACCTGAAATGTGGTCCCCCAAACACGGGGTGAGATATACGGATATATCTCAGTAAACCAATGGAGCTAGAGGCTCTCTCCACTCCATGGCTCACTAAAATGTATAAATATGACATAATGTAATATGCAAGTAAAAAAATATCACCATCCAACTGGAGACACCCAAGAACATCCACTCATGGATTTTTGTTCAAGGACTCCATCATATAACTCCCGAGACAGTCCTGGCGCCTCTCCCATGGTTGAGAAGACTCCATGGCAATACCCAACCGGAACTCCTCATGAGCTCTATCCGGCGGACGTCCCACGTTTGGATCATCCTGGCGCCGCTCCCAGAGTCGACTCCACGGCAAAACCCGACTGGCATTCTCACAAGGATGAACCCAGCGGATGTCCAAACTCCACTCGTCAACTGGCCAGTGACCACACAATTTTCACACAATACAAGCAATATGCATACAAGCACACAATCACATCATGTCATAACCACATAATCCAACCACAACCTTCCTCTAGGTGTGGTGGAGCACACTAGGGATTAAACCCAAGTTCCAAGAGTTTACCTCAATACTTAGCAATCCGTTCCAAACGTATGCTCCAATTTAACTTTTCACAATCCCGACCGTGTGAGGCACCCTACAACAATCATCAAATCCAAATTACACCAAAACTCACTTTTCATGAAAATTCCTCAAATTCCTCTAAGTTAAAAACCTATATTTTTCACCAAAATTTAACATAGCATTTCTAGCTTACAAACACGATTCTAAGGCCTTTTCATCTAATAGCATTTTTCCATTTGGGCTCTCTATCATCACACATCTAAAATCAAAGCTTTGAACACAAATTCATAGATCTATGAAATCAACCATCAAAAGACCACAAATATACTTACAATGTGTTGTATGATCACCACCAAGGCTTCACTAAACCATTTGAAGATCAAAACTACAAGAAATCTCCAAAAACTCAAGTGGGTCGAATCTGACTTTGCTCAAAACGCGGCCAAGGAGGTGGATTCAAGGCTTCTAAGTGTTACCAATGGCTTTGGAAGGTTGTTTACGATAGATTTCAACACCAAAATCAAGCGATTCGGTGAAGAAATGAAGAAATGGAAGAAATGGAGGAAATGGTGTTTTTTCTCTCTTTTGGAGGGAAGGAGCGCGCAAATGGAGAAGAAAAGAGGAGGAAAGAAGAAGAAAAAGAGGGTGGGGCCAAGTGACTTCGGTCACACGGGTCCCACACGCGATCTAACTTTAACTCCGATAAAAATTCCGATCACAATTTCTTAATCTAAATATTTTTCCAGTCCACGACATATTTTTACTTCTCCAAAATCTTGATAAAAATTTCACACCTATTGGTACACTCACACCTCAGTATTTTAACACTAAAAATCACTATTCATCAATTTTTCCCAAATTTGCCTATTCACTCAATTTTCCGCCCTGATTCCATTTCCAGCATTACTTTTGTCATTTGAAATCTCTAACTCAGTATTTTTGCCTCATAACACACGGTTGGCAAATTACCATTTTGCCCTTTTTGCCCATTTTGGCCATAATTCTTGGATTTTCACTAATCCATCAACTTCCATTTCACAATATAATATTAAAAATTCACATTTAATTATATGAGGTGTTATATTCACCCCACCTTTTTGAAATTTTGTCCGCAAAATTAAATCATACCTGCTCACTAACTCAGGATACAGCCGGAGAATCTCGTCCTCCCGCTCCCAAGTAGCCTCCTCAGGTGTGCGGCCTTCCCACTGAATCTTCAGCATGGGAATCACTTTACTTCTCAATCGCTTTTCACTGCGATCCAAAACTGCAATAGGACCAATGGGAGTCTTCAAGTTCTCCCTGATTTCAATATTATCCGGCATCACCACATGTGATTCATCCGGAACATAACGTCGCAACTGCGACACATGAAAAACATCATGTAAATTAGATAACTGCGGGGGTAAGGCAAGCTGATAGGCCACCAATCCTACTCTTTTCATAATCTGATATGGCCCAATGAACCGTGGACTCAGCTTCCTCACACCCAACGCACGGCCAACACCTGTGACCGGCGACAAACGTACAAACACATGGTCACCTTCCTCAAATTCCAGCGGTCTATGCTTATTGTCATAATAACTTTTCTGCCGATTCTGTGCCTGTTTCAATTTTTCTCTTATCATTTCAATTTGCACTGTTGTTTCCTGCACAAAATCCGGACCAAATCTTTCTTTATCGCCTACCTCAGTCCAACAAGTGGGCGTACGACACCTCCTGCCATACAAAACCTCATATGGTGCCATACCCAGACTGGAATGAAAACTGTTGTTATAAGAAAATTCCACCAATGGTAAGTACTTATCCCAAGCATTACCCTGTTCCAGTGTGCATGCTCTCAGCATATCCTCAAGTGTCTGTATGGTCTTCTCAGTCTGACCATCAGTCTGCGGGTGATAAGCAGTGCTCAGTCGAAGTTGAGTGCCAAAAGCCTGCTGCAAGGCTCCCCAAAATCGTGAAGTAAACTTCGGGTCCCGATCGCTAACAATGCTAATCGGTATCCCATGGAGTCTCACAATCTCCTTTACATACAGTGTAGCCAACTTCTCTGTGGTGTAATCCACTCGCACTGGTAGAAAGTGTGCAGACTTCGTGAGTCGGTCCACAATAACCCAAATCGAATCATAACCAGCTTGAGTTCGCGGCAATCCCACAACAAAATCCATTGAAATACTCTCCCATTTCCATTCAGGTATATCCAGCGGCTGAAGTAATCCAGCAGGTTTCTGATGCTCTATTTTCACTTTTTGACAAACCAAGCACTTAGACACGTACTCGGCAACATCCCTTTTCATACCAAGCCACCAGAACTTAACTTTCAAATCTTGATACATTTTTGTGGCACCTGGGTGGATAGCATATTGACCCTTATGGGCCTCAGTCATCACTTCCTCTGCAAGTTCCTTGGGCACAACAATCCTGCCCTGATATAATAATAATCCTTGTTCATTCACAGATATGCCACTCTGGCCTTTCAAATATTTTATACTTTCATTTCTGATTTGAGTCTCCTTAATCTTCTCGTGCAGCTCGTTCTCAATTCGAGTCAACTCCATATCACACATTCTTCCTGCAAAGAAATCTGTTATTTTCATATCACGGAATTGCTCAATCACTTCATTGTCCCACATCATCATATGAGATAAGTTGACAGACTTCCTACTCAATGCATCTGCCACAACATTAGCCTTCCCCGGGTGGTATTTCAGCTCAAAGTCATAATCTTTCAAGAATTCAACCCATCTACGCTGCCTCATATTCAGCTCCTTCTGATCAAATAGATATTTCAAGCTTTTATGGTCGCTGAACACCGCAAACTTCATCCCATACAGAAAATGCCTCCAAATTTTCAAGGCAAACACAATAGCAGCCAATTCTAAGTCATGCGTCGGATAATTTTCTTCATGCGGCCTTAACTGCCTAGACGCATATGCAATCACTTTTCCTTCCTGCATCAGCACGCTCCCTAAACCTTTCTTAGAAGCGTCACAATATAACACAAACTCACCCTCCGGATCAGGTAGAGTCAACACCGGAGCAGTAGTCAATTTTTCTTTTAGTAGCAGAAAACAGTCCTCACATTCCTGGGTCCACACAAAAGGAGTATCCTTCCGTGTTAATCGGGTCAACGGTAGAACCATTGCAGAAAATCCCTGTATAAACCGGCGATAATAGCCAGCAAGCCCCAGAAAACTTCTAATCTCAGTCACAGTCTTAGGTCGTTCCCAGTCACTCACCGCTTCAATCTTGCGTGGATCCACTGCAACACCACTTGCAGAAATAACATGACCCAAAAATTGCACCTCAGACAACCAGAATTCACACTTAGACGGTTTAGCATATAACTTTTTATCCTTCAACACCTGCAACACAGTCCTCAAATGGTCCACGTGCTCCTCCTTACTCTTAGAGTAGATCAAAATGTCATCAATAAAAACAATTACAAACTGGTCCAAAAACGGTTTGAAAATGCGGTTCATATAGTCCATGAACACCGCAGGGGCATTAGTAAGCCCAAAATGAATCACTTGATATTCAAAATGTCCATATCTGGATCGGAAAGTTGTTTTAGGTACATCCTCCGGTTTAATCCGAATCTGGTGATATCCGGACCGGAGATCAATCTTTGAAAATACACAGGCATCCCTCAACTGATCTAATAAATCATCAATACGCGGTAATGGGTACCGGTTCTTAATAGTCACTTTATTCAGCTGTCGATAGTCAGTGCACAATCTCATGCTACCATCCTTTTTCTTTACAAATATCACAGGTGCTCCCCACGGAGACACACTCGGCCTAATAAAATTCTTCGCAGATAATTCTTCAATGTGCTTCTTCAACTCAGCCAATTCAAGTGGCGACATCCGGTATGGAGCCAAGGAGATCGGCCCCACACCCGGCAATAAGTCAATCGAGAATTCAATCTCTCTCTCAGGCGGGAATTCCGGTATCTCATCCGGAAATACATCCTCAAACTCATTTACAACTGGAATAGCAGAAATCTCCTCCTTTTTGTCACCTACCAATCCGCCCAACAGAACATAACCCAAATCTCCAGCCTTCAAGGCTTTCACAGTTTGACTTACAGACAAATACAAGGACGGACAAACAGACGGCCTCTCGTGAGATAGCAACAACCTCTTTCCGCAGCAATCAATCATTGCGCAGTTCCGAGACAACCAATCCATCCCCAAAATTAAATTGACAGAGGCCAGGGGTAAGATAATTAAATCGATGGTGTAACCCCTGCCTAAATAAGTGAACTTCACATCTTCACAAATCCAAGACGATTCACTAACCTCTCCTGTAGCAGTAGTAATACGCATCGGAGGAACCATCCGTGTTACCTTTAAGTCCAGCGCCTTAGCCACATAGTCCGCCACAAATGAATGTGTTGCTCCCGAATCAAACAATACAGATAAATCAACATTAGAGAGAAAAATTATACCTTTAACCAAATTCGGAGCCTTTTCAGTACGTTGTGCATTTGTAGTATAAACTCGTCCCACAGTAGGAACAACAGCAATAGGAGCAGCAGTAGTAGTAGCTGGCGGCAAGGCCTGCAGATTCGCAGCCTGCCCCGTAGAAGATGGACAATTTCTAGCAAAGTGGCCACTCTGACCACATCTAAAACAGTTCGACGTACCAGCACCACATACACCTCTGTGGTATTTCCCACACTTCCCACATTGTGGGGTAAAATATCTGTTCGAAGCACCACCACCACCAGTATTTCCACCCCTCTTGAATTGACCAGGAGGCTGCCTCACATGCAACCCCCTACCCCTGTTATTATTATTAAAACCTCCTCTATTAGTATTTCCAATAGGACCAGGTGTCCTCTTAACATCTTGCTCTTTTGCCGAATCAGATTTCGGGTACCTCCCATAAACAGTCTCGACCCTCTTACATTGGGTCACCAAATCAGCAAAGTTTCTTACCGCAGTATTAGACATCCTCTTTGCAATCTTCTCACTCAGCCCTCTTTGAAATTTAGCTGACAAGAATTCCGGAGTAGGTAGAGTACCTCCATAATTAGCAAACTTCACAAGTTCATTAAATTTTGCCACATAGGCATCCACAGTCATGACTCCCTGTACCAAATTATCAAATTCACCTTGCTTTGCCTCCCGAACATCGCGGGGAAAATATTCTTCGTGAAACAATCCTTCAAACAAAGTCCAAGTAAGAACCTCACCCTGAATAACAAATGGGCATCACCCTCCAGCATATAAACAGAATACAATAACTTCTGCGGATCTTGGCATCTCATAACTTGAAAAATCTTATCCATACCCCTCAACCAAGCAGTAACCTCCTTTGGGTCCCTTGACCCCAGAAATGCGGGTGGCTTATGTTTCCTAAAAGATATGAGCCTACGCTCATCGTCAGCATTATCAAGCACCTGCCCAGCAGCCCCAGTGGATTGGGCAACAGATGATGGATCAGGAACATAGCTCGGGTCAGTAGTAGTATGGTGACTAGCCTCACCAGTGTGGTGACTAGCCCCACTCTCCCCCTGTTGAGGAGTAACAGATGGCGTCGGTGTAGGAGTCACCGTAGCCGTATGTGGAGGTGAATTATCCCTCCTAGGACGACCTCTATCCGCCCTCATCTCAGCCATAAAGGCCTGCATCATATCCTGATTAGTTTTCATCAGGTTCTCAGTCATATTTCTATTTGCAGCCGTTTCCGCCTGCAGAGCATTCAGGACTGCAGTGACCGGATCCGGTGGCAAAGGACCTGCACCACGTGCCCCACGGCGACCTCGTGCCCTACTCATGATATCTGTACATGTAACACAAAGGAATGAGTTGATCAGACCCACACTGAGGAATCACATATACATTAATCATAAATAGTTCACTGATAGCTATGACACACAAGATACAACATACACAAACAATCAGAGTTCCCTAAACAAAACTGCTCTGATACCATAAAATGTAACAGCCCGTTGTACACCGGTATTGTTAACATTGATTATGATATTAAGCGCAGTTACAATCACAGTGATTGGGTTAATTAAATTACGGGCAAATTTTTCTTTTAACATATTCCTTTTCTTACATCAATACATTTTCCGTAATCAATTAAAACCACACTATAATTGTAAATGTAATTTGCGGAAGCATACATCTTTACTAACATCATTCATCCTTCTTTTATTCATTTCATTTAAACTCACCATCTTTTACTCTCATATTTGACCAAGTTGTAGTCCTTTACGTTATCTACGCGTGGTTTCGAACCACGTATCATTTGGAGTTCTACCCATCAAGTTAAGCCCCTTTCTTTTAGTCTAGAAAAACCAGAATTTTCAAAATTTACACTGTGGTAATCGATTACCAGTGGGTGGTAATCGATTACCACCTGTCAAAAATGAGGCAGTAGCCAATTTTCTCAATCCTCTGTTCTGGTAATCGATTACCAGCTTTGGGTAATCGATTACCTCACATGGTAATCGATTACCAAAGGCCAGTAATCGATTACCAGTGAAGACAGTAGCCAATTTTTCGTCCCCTGTTGCATGGTAATCGATTACCATGCCTTGGGTAATCGATTACTATGCAGCAAAATGACAGATTACAGCATTTTAAGCCCCAAAAAGGGTGTGTAATCCATCCCTAACCCCTTGGTACTCCACATAACACATAATCATATCCTAATGTAGGCTCTAGGCCCTTCCATCATGCAATTTCCTTAAAACATGCATCATTTACAAAGTCCTCAAATAATGGCCATTTACATACAAATATGGACCATTTTTACAACATGAATACCAAGACTTCAAGGCTATGAATGTGGCAATGGACAAGTCCCATGCTCACTCAAAATATACAGTTATCCATGCCATGAATAATGAAACATAAACAAGACTTAGCATATGACCATGAACACTAACAAAAGCATGGAAATAACATCATGCAATATGTTCATGACCTAAGTCTCAAAATACTAATGGTATGCTATGTGCACTCCATAACTCCTCCAAAATGTCATGCAATCCCAATGCACCGCATGCCAATCCAAAGTCCACTACACGGGCTTCTTGCCCGAAGCTCCTCCCGGCTCATAGTGACCTGAAATGTGGTCCCCCAAACACGGGGTGAGATATACGGATATATCTCAATAAACCAATGGAGCTAGAGGCTCTCTCCACTCCATGGCTCACTAAAATGTATAAATATGACATAATGTAATATGCAAGTAAAACAATATCACCATCCAACTGGAGACACCCAAGAACATCCACTCATGGATTTTTGTTCAAGGACTCCATCATATAACTCCCGAGACAGTCCTGGCGCCTCTCCCATGGTTGAGAAGACTCCATGGCAATACCCAACCGGAACTCTTCATGAGCCCTATCCGGCGGACGTCCCACGTTTGGATCATCCTGGCGCCGCTCCCAGACTCGACTCCACGGCAAAACCCGACTGGCATTCTCACAAGGATGAACCCAGCGGATGTCCAAACTCCACTCGTCAACTGGCCAGTGACCACACAATTTCCACACAATACAAGCAATATGCATACAAGCACACAATCACATCATGTCATAACCACATAATCCAACCACAACCTTCCTCTAGGTGTGGTGGAGCACACTAGGGATTAAACCCAAGTTCCAAGAGTTTACCTCAATACTTAGCAATCCGTTCCAAACGTATGCTCCAATTTAACTTTTCACAATCCCGACCGTGTGAGGCACCCTACAACAATCATCAAATCCAAATTACACCAAAACTCACTTTTCATGAAAATTCCTCAAATTCCTCTAAGTTAAAAACCTATATTTTTCACCAAAATTTAACATAGCATTTCTAGCTTACAAACACGATTCTAAGGCCTTTTCATCTAATAGCATTTTTCCATTTGGGCTCTCTATCATCACACATCTAAAATCAAAGCTTTGAACACAAATTCATATATCTAAGAAATCAACCATCAAAAGACCACAAATATACTTACAATGTGTTGTATGATCACCACCAAGGCTTCACTAAACCATTTGAAGATCAAAACTACAAGAAATCTCCAAAAACTCAAGTGGTTCGAATCTGACTTTGCTCAAAACGCGGCCAAGGAGGTGGATTCAAGGCTTCTAAGTGTTACCAATGGCTTTGGAAGGTTGTTTACGATAGATTTCAACACCAAAATCAAGCGATTCGGTGAAGAAATGAAGAAATGGAAGAAATGGAGGAAATGGTGTTTTTTTTTCTCTTTTGCAGGGAAGGAGCGCGCAAATGGAGAAGAAAAGAGGAGGAAAGAAGAAGAAAAAGAGGGTGGGGCCAAGTGACTTCGGTCACACGGGTCCCACACGCGATCTAACTTTAACTCCGATAAAAATTCCGATCACAATTCCTTAATCTAAATATTTTTCCAGTCCACGACATATTTTTACTTCTCCAAAATCTTGATAAAAATTTCACACCTATTGGTACACTCACACCTCAGTATTTTAACACTAAAAATCACTATTCATCAATTTTTCCCAAATTTGCCTATTCACTAAATTTTCCGCCCTGATTCCATTTCCAGCATTACTTTTGTCATTTGAAATCTCTAACTCAGTATTTTTGCCTCATAACACACGGTTGGCAAATTACCATTTTGCCCTTTTTGCCCATTTTGGCCATAATTCTTGGATTTTCACTAATCCATCAACTTCCATTTCACAATATAATATTAAAAATTCACATTTAATTATATGAGGTGTTATACATACACACTTCCTACCATTGCCATCAACTAGCAAGGTGGAACACAAAAGGGGAACAAGCCCCAGTACCAAGAGGTTACCTTTCTTTTTCCTTTCACTGAGCACCGTAGAACTCCACTTACAGCTTGATTCACAGAGAACGCCTACACAGAGGACAATTCCACACACTTAGAACTTTGAATCCACTCATGAATTTCAACATAATATGTGTAAACCACATCACTTACCTCAATCCACTTGATCCAGGACCACGGGCAATCCACTGTTTCACTGTTCCGGTTTTAAATCCACGTACGGCAACCTATACAACCATGTATAGCCGTCAGTTTCAGTCAAAATACGTCAAAACGCGAAAACGTCAAATCCTCACCTCACACCAGGGAGGGTTCGGCCATCATAGTCTTAATTTAGGTTTTATTTTTCTAAATTTTCTTTCTCATTTTATTACACTCACTTAGGTTACCCAAAGGCTAGTTCAATTGCCGTTTTTCGGTTTTACGACTTTTACGCAACGTTTTGCGAAATATTACACTTTAGGCACATTTTGCCACTTTCAACACTTATTATTTTTACATTGATCCTTCCACATGCCAATCACCACACAACCCATCTAATGACTTTTTCATCACACAACACATCAACAAAATTTTCCAAAACACCGTTTTCTCACTTATACATAAGTGTCCGAATTCTTTGTTAGTCAAACCAAGGATTTCCACTCAATTCCTATGGTCCACAACTCACATAATCACTTCATATCATCATATAATCACACTACAATTCACTATACCACACATTAACACAAAACTCAAAAATCCATTTCATGCACTAAATTTTTCTAAGTTAAATTTCACTTTTTTTCGCTTAGAATTTTCATTGCATTTCTAGCATTAATACATCATTCTAAGACATTATCATCTAATAGACATTTTCCATTTGAGCTCTCTAACATCACATATCACAAAATCCCTCTTTAGGGTCAATAATCAAAACTCAAAATTCAACCAATGAAATGTTGAAATAACTCACCCAATTGCACGGTATATGGCTCCACCTAAGCATACTCCACCATTGGAGCATGAAAAAGCTTCATGAACACCAAAAATCTCACCCAAACCGCAACTGTATTTGAGCTAGATCTCCTCCCACACACAATTTCAAGGCTTAAAAGTGGTACCAATAGGTTTAGAAGGTGTTTTCCATCAAGATTGAAGACAAGAATCGTTGAATTCGGTGGAGAAATGGCTAAGTTATGGCCAAAGGAAGATTTGCATAAAAATGGTGGGAAATGGGGCTGTCTTGTGCGCACCAAAGAGAGAGAAAGGGAGGGAGGATAGTGATGAATAGTAACCTTTGGTGTTTTAAGTGACTTATGTAGGAACGGGTCCCACGCGATTTAAAACTCATCTGAATTTCTCTCTGATTTCCACTAAACGTCCTCAAATTCAAAACCTATTTAGAAATTCTAATTTTTAATATTAACTAAACTCCTTTAATTATACTCACTCAGATGAATCCGAAGCTTTCCGGTTGTTCGGGGAAAACACTGTTTTAAGCTATAGCGCGTGCCGTTGACACACTTCCACAAATTGACTTAAATTCATCAAATATTATCAGAAATCATATTTCTTATTTCTATGGACCATTTAAAATTCATATTTGAAACCTAGAGCTCAAAATTCCACTGGCACGTTTTACGGTGCAATCTGATTGCGGTATTTTTACCCGCGAAAAACACTATTCACTGATTTTTCTGAAACTTGCCTGTCCACTTAATTTTCCGTTCTGAATCCATTTCCAGGATTATTGTTATCATCTGAGATCTTCTACTCAATTTTTTATCTTCCTAGGGTTGCGTGTTGGCTAATTACTGTTTTGCCCTTTCTTTGTATTTTGGCCTAATCTTTGGGATTTTCACTAATCCTTCACTTAATTACTCACTTAACACTTTAATTACTTAATTTAGAATTGTTAGGTGTTATAGGTTCAGTCAGTTACAGAAGGTTATTTTCATATCTAATGGATATTAAAGGATAATGGGAACAATATTCTAGCCACAAAAATAATCTGGATGACGCTAAGGCTACTAATCACTGTGGTTGTACCTCAGAGCAGTTTGCTATTTTGAATGCAAAATGTGTACGGACAACCCCTCCTAATGATGAGATTTATGAAAACTCAAAGGTGGTGAAGGGTTTTGTCTGAAAGTCGATCAGAAAAAAGATTATGTTCTTAAGAGTAAATCTGTAAGAATCTGTCATGCTTGCAAATCTTGGTTTTCTACCAATTATGGGTTAGACACTTTGTTACTGATATTTACGAAATGATAATAATGTTCCTAATCCAATTATATCGAAACCTTAACTGATGAAAGGTTTTATAGGGAGATGATACATTGAGGTGTTAAAACTTTTGATGTCGTCGCTAGTGAGCATTTTAGCATCTTCCATGTCTGGTGAAGCAATAAGAAAAATATCATACTGAATATCATGGACAAGGGTAAACTAATTAGATTAAACCCCATAATTAAAATTTAGAGCTAATAATTACGGATAAAATGCCTAACCCAAAAATGATAAGGAAAATAAAACTTGAAAGCATAATAGGCCCTTACAGGTTTGTTCTCTATCTTTCTAGAGATCATCAATTTTCTCTGAATAGTTTAGTTTCCACCATCCTCTCCTTCACATTGCATATAATCTTCAGAAAACTCACTCGTATCCACCGTCACAACGTCGACATCCATATCACTCCTCGTATCCACAATCACAACGTCGACATCCATATCACTCCTCGTATCCACCATCACAACGTCGACATCCATATCCCTCCTCGTATCCACAATCACAATGTCGACATCCATATCACTACTCGTATCCACCATCACAACGTCGACATCCATATCACTCCTCGTATCCACCATCACAACGTCGTCCATGACCATCACATCGGAAGCTTCTCTCCTCGCATCCATCATCACATCATCGTCCATGACCATCGAACGAAGGCGCTTCGCCACAGGGAGTGATAGCTCATAATCGCGTGTTTTCCTTTTCTTGGAAAGATCCGTAATGGTGAGGGTTTCTTCAGTCTCCTGCAAGTAAGAACACCATACAGGGATGAAGACGGATGTTTCCGTTCACCGGAGCTTGGAATATACATATACATGGCTACTGCTACTGATGCCCACCCAATTGTGGCGGTAAGGTTTATCTGTCGTGGGCTTTCCATGTGGGGGCTTTATGGCGGGAACAAAAAGGTTGGTTTCTTTTGGCCGAAGGGGGAACTCCGTTTTCCTTTATTTTTTATTTTTTTTAATCAAATTTTTGTTTCAAGTTTCAGAACAAAATTTCTTCTCAATTGATTTAAAAAAAAAAAACAGCTACTATTTTGAAAGAAAAAAAAATCAGCTAAATCCAGTATTAATTATGGGATGCAATAAAAATTATAAAAATCGCTTGGATTTAGTAACATATTTGCTTTATCTTTTTTTTTTAAAGAAGGAAAAAGTGTTTGTCCTTTTAAATAACATAATTTATGTCATTTCACCCCATAAAAAGGGTGGGACCCACACCTTTATTTTATTTGCCCACTCTCTCTCCTCCTTTAATTCCGATGAAGGTCATCCTTGGCGAATGTGTAACTCCATGATATCTGGATGGATTCACAATACTATCGACCCACAGCTACGTCCTTTCATCAAACATTATAGATGTGATGACTCATTAACCTAAGACTAGGTCAAATCAGTGCCCTCATCAAATCTTAATCTTATTGGGTAATTTCCTTAATTTTATCCAATCGATCCAATTGATTGGTTTCCCCAATTTCAGCCAATTAATTTAATTTATTGGTTTCCTTTATTTTGTTCAATCAATCTAATTGATTTGTTTCTGTAACACCCCCAAGTTTCTAACAATTTATAATAGCTGTAACAACCCGTTGTACACCGGTATTGTTAACATTAATTATGATATTAAGCGCAGTTACAATCACAGTAATTGAGTTAATTAAATTATGGGTAAACTTTTTTCTTTTAACATTTTCCTTTCTCTAAACATTAACCTTTTCCGTAATCAATTAAAACAACACCATAATCGTAAATGCAAGTTCGCGGAATCACTCAACTTACTAATGTCTCCAATCTTTCTTTTTACTCAAATAATTTAAACTTATCATGTGACTCTCACATCTTACCATGTTATAGTTCTATTCATTAGCTACGCGTGGTTTCAAACCGCGCACCATTCGGAGTTCTATAGACTAAGTTAGGCCCTTTATTTTAGTCTAGAAAAACCATTATTTTGAAATTTTACACTGTGGTAATCGATTACCAGGGGGTGGTAATCGATTACCCAAAGTTCCAAAATGAGGCAGAAGCTCCATTTCGGCTCCCCTGTTCCCAGGTAATCGATTACCAGGCATTGGTAATCAATTACTGAACTAGGTAATCGATTACCAATGCTCTGGTAATCAATTACTTGGTCCACAGAGGCACATTTTTCGTCCCCTGTTGCATGGTAATCGATTACCAATGGAAGGTAATCGATTACTATGCAGCAAAAGTGACAGATGACAGCTTTTAAGGTACAAAATGAGTGATGTAATCCATTCCTAACACCTTAATACTCCACATAGACCTTACACATATACTAATGTAGGCTCTAGGCCCTTCCATCATGCATTTTCATTATAGAATGCATCCATTACAAGAGTTCTTGAGATAATGGCCATTTTACACCATGAATGGTCCATTTACAACATAAGTTTTCCAATGCCTCAAATACAATATAGGTGGCTATGGACAAGTCCCATGCTCACTCAAAATATACACTTAAACCAAGGCATGAATATAAAACAACTATGAAGACTTAGAACATAATCATGAACACTACAAAAGCATGGAAATCACATCATGCAATATGTTCATGACCTAAGTCTCAAAACACTATATAACATGATATGTGCAATCAATAGACTCCTCCAAAATGTCATGCTAGCCCAATGCACCACATGCAACCGCCATCCACTAAGTGGGCTTCTTGCCCGAAGCTTCTCCATGCTCATAATGCCCTGAAATGATGTCCCCAAATGCGGGGTGAGATATACAAATATATCTCAGTAAACCAAGGGTACTAGAGGCTTTCTCCACCCCATGGCTCACTCAATGTGCAACAATAACATTATGCAATATGCATGACATACAATATTACCAACAACTGGGGACAACCCAAGAACATCCACATTAGGATTACGTTCGAGGACCCCATAATATAACTCCCGGGAATCTTCCTGGTGCCTCTCCCATGGATGAGACGACCTCATGGCAAAACCCAACTGGAACTCCTCATGAGCCCATTCCAGTGGAAGTCCCTCGTTCGGATCATCCTGGTGCCGCTCCCAGAGTCGACTCCACGGCAAAACCCGACTGGAATTGTAACAACCCGTTGTACACCGGTATTGTTAACATTAATTATGATATTAAGCGCAGTTACAATCACAGCAATTCATTTATAAAAATGAGAATAAACTTTTTCCGATTATTACGCGAATAGTAAAAGTATAAAAAGCGTAATAATAAAAAGCTGTGACCGTAACTGAAACACTAGCGGAAGATTTTCTTAACTATTTATACACTTTATTTTATCACATACAAGATACTAAGGGGTTCCCATAAACCCACTTAGCCAACTCCTCACATTTTACGTTTTTACCACTTAACAGGATTTGCCAATCTGTTTTTCCAGGAACACAAAACAAAAATTCAAACTTAGAATCTAGGTTATCTTTTTTCCTTATTCAATTACCTTTCTAACAAGATATCACACACTCGATTCCGAGCTCGTGAGCTCCGGTTATCGCCGTTTGAACTTGGACAAACAACATTGCCTACCAACTCCAAAATAGCCAAAAACCTCCAAACTTCACGGAATAAACTGCACCTAACTACAAGGCCACTGCCTCTCAAACTTTTACACCATAAACTAGACACCTCAAACTTCGATTTGATATGTCGTATGCTTAATTCGACCAAGTAACGAAGCGGGAATTAATTTCTCAAAACTACCTCAAATCTGCCCACTAAAACAGGACAGAACAAGGCAGTACGTGACAACAGCCCCCATGGACTGCGCATACCACCAATGAACCTAGGCTTCTGATACAACGTAGGGGACATCTTAAGCTTCAAAATGGCGTATGGCACGTCCCAATCGGACCACTATGGAGAGAGATACGCTCTTCCAAAGTTCACCCAAAAACTGCCAATTCTACAGAAAATTCGCCAAGTTTCCTTTGTATTTCCTAAAATCCCCAATTTTGCATAAGTTGTTTAACACTACAATTATACCTGAAATCCAGTAAAATCCAATGGGTGGCACACACAAGGACCAACAACGCCTTGGGGCACTTACAACCCAATCCAATATACACTTAAAACATAAACAGTTTACTTTCAAATCCTTTATAGTTTCAATCAATAACTTTCAATTTCATGCATAAACCATAATGCAGATAATCATAAACCTATAATAGGCCTAAAGCCCTTCCATCATATTACATACATCCATGGTACATTTACAATACTGGAATACATTTACATTTACAACTTTAACTTTAAACTACAAATGTTTACATATTACATCTTCACTTGCCAAATAAATCCATAACTAAAATGACATGTAGGATATACTGAAACAAAACATGCATCACTACTCCACTCATCATCATGCGGGCTTCTTGCCCGCTGCTCCATATCCACTGGTACATCCTGAAATAAATGCCCCGAGACGGGGTGAGATATACGGATATATCTCAGTAACCAAGAGGTTCTGGAGAAAACTCCGCCCAATGGTTCACTTCGATGTATATCAATAATATAAAAACAACACCACTGTTATAAAACGGGATAAAGCAAGGGATTTAGAGAAAGGGGGAATATATCAAAACAACTACGACATGCGGGATGGTAGCTACCAATACCACGCCATGTCCTCGGCTATACGCCTATGGGTACTACCCCTGGCATGTTCAGAGAACAACCCACCAAGGTACCCCTTCCAACCATATACACCCGAGACAACCTAGTGTGCTCCTATCCGGTAACACACCACGACCCTGGGTCAACTGGAACTCCCTCTCAGAGACCTATCCAGTGGCAGTCCGGAAACACTTGCCCGAAGGCTAAAAATATCTACTGGCCAGAGATCTGGTACATAAGTACCCACTGTGATAATGCATATGCATGCTCATGCTGTTCTACACTACTCATACACACTTCCTACCGTTGCCATCAACTAGCAAGGTGGAACACAAAAGGGGAACAAGCCCCAATACCAAGAGGTAACCGATCTTTTTACTTTCACTGAGCTCCGCAGAACTCCACTTACAGCTTGATATACAGGGAATGCCTACATAGAGGACATATCCAATCACTTAGAAATTCAAACAACACATGAAATTTCACAATTATGCATGTATTAACCACTTCACTTACCTCAATCCACTTGGTCCAAAACCAAGGGCAGTCCACTGTTTCACTGTTCCGGGTTTAAATCCACGTACGGCAACCTATACAACCATATATAGCAGTCAGTTTACGTCAAATTATGACAAAACGTAAAAACACCAAAATCCCCCTTTTTCCCACAAAGTGGTTCAGCCATATTAGTGTTATTTAGGGATTTATTTTTCTAAATTTTCTTTCTCATTTTATTAGACTTCCATAGGTTGCCAAAAGGCTAATTCAATCGTCGTTTCTCCGTTTTGCGTCTTTTATGCATCGTTTGCTAAATCTTTCACTCTAGGCCCTTTTATGCCAAATGACACCACTCATTATTTTTCATTGATTCTTCCACTTTATAATCACAACACAACCCATCTAATTACCATTTAAAGCATGAATTTGCCTAAAGGCCGATTTGCTCACTAATTCACATCCAAGGAATTTCCATCAATTTTAACCACTCCACACCTCATATCATCCTATTATATCATCATACAATCACACTACAATTCACTATACCACACATTAACACAAAACTCAAAAATCCATTTCATGCACTAAATTTTTTCTAAGTTAAAATTCACTTTTTTCGCTTAAAATTTTCATTGCATTTCTAGCGTTAATACATCATTCTAAGACATTATCATCTAATAGACATTTTCCATTTGAGCTCTCTAACAACACAAATCAAACAAGCCCTCTTTAGGGTGCATAAACAATTTCAAAAATAAATCTTCAAATCAATCCATGAGGTGTTGAAACTTACCCACAATTACGTCACAAAGACTCCTCCAAACTCCACAAGCAATGGCTCAAGAAATCAACCCCAAAATCAAAAAATTCCCAAAATTTTCGTGGCTGTATATGCCTTTTTTCTCACAATAGAGAGGGTTTTGAG
>JAVKPL010007263.1:0-29354 GCA_032173675.1 Gastrolobium villosum | reverse complement strand
CACCTTTCTTTGGAACGCATTGCACTGGAGCAACCCACTTGCTATCAGAGATAGGATAAATTATACTTGCATCAAGCCATTTGATGACTTCCTTTCTTACTACCTCCTTCATATTAGGATCCAGTCTCCTTTGATGTTCTACAGAGGAGCTATCAGGATCTTGGAGCAGAATTTTATGCATGCAAACTGCTGGGCTAATTCCCTTTATGTCATCCATCGTCCAGCCGATTGCTTCTATGTAATCTTTGAGCTTCTGTGTGAGCAGCAGTTCCTGTTCATGAGTTAGTAAAGAGGAAATAATCACAGGGAGAGTGTCTTCTTTACCCAAATAAATGTACTTCAGATGTTCGGGCAAGGGTTTTAGCTCCAAGTGGGGTGGCTGCTCTACTGAGGGAAGTTTTGGTGTTTGCTCTTGCTCCGATCTGTTCAAGGATTCAAAGATCCTTTCCTTCTTCTCTCCAATGTGTACAGAACTGATGGACACCAGATACTCCTCCAATTCTTCAAAGTCCTTCATGCCTATTTCTGACTGCAAATGCTCCTGCTGTTCTTCTCTTATGATCAAATCAAGAGTTGAAATGCTGGAGCATTCCTCAGTGTTATCTTCATAAAACTTCATTGCTTTCATAACATTGAACTTTACCTCCTCTCCATTCACACTCATGGAAAGTTCTCCCTTTTTAACATTTATGACAGCATCGCCAGTAGCAAGGAATGGTCTGCCAAGAATTATTGGAACTTCTTGGTCTGCCTCAAAATCCAATATGATGAAATCCGCTGGTAAAATAAATTTATCTACTTGGACAAGGACATTCTCGATTTTTCCTTCTGGCTTAGCTATGGATCGATCTGCAAGTTGGAGAGTGATTGTGGTTGGTCTTGCCGCTCCTATGTCGAGCTGCTTGAAGATAGAGGCTGGCATTAAATTTACACTCGAGCCCAGATCACAAAGTGCTCGACCAAGATAGTTCTTCCCAACCGTACATGGAATAGTAAATACTCCAGGATCCTTCAGTTTGGGAGGAATCTTAGTCAGGTACTTGCATGATTCTTCAGTGAGGGCTACAGTCTCAAACTCCTCAATCCTTCTTTTTTTGGACAGAACATCCTTCATGAATTTTGCGTATGAAGGCATTTGTTCCAGAGCCTCCACCAGAGGGACATTTATGTGAAGCTGTTTTAACAAGTCTAAAAACTTGCTAAACTGCCTATCTTCATGATGCTTTTTCAACCTCTGTGGGAAGGGAGGCTCAATGGGTTCACTCCTTCTTTTGCATGGTGGGACATAAGTTGGGATCGAAACTGGTTCCTTGTCCTTCTTTGCTCCATCATTCACTCCGGATGTTGTGGCCTCGGGTGTGATTTCATCCTTCTGAACCCTCTCCTTGGGTTCTGTCTGAACTTGAGGGTCAGCGGCTCCTTCGACTCCTTCTTCCAACGGCTGGCTTGCTGATTGGCGTTTGCGAGACCGTGCCACTAAATCTGGAGGTGGCAGAATTTTTTCATCTCGTAAACTCACCGCACTACAATGCTCCTGATCTTCCTGGGATGGCTTCTCTGAGTCACTAGGGAGTGTCCCTGGTTGTCTCTGTTTGAGTGCTCCAGCCAACTGACCAATTTGGGTCTCCAGGCTTCTCATTGCTGCACTGTTCTGGTTCATGTATTCCTTGACACAAGTCTCAAAAGATTGGGACTTCCCTTCACCCTTATCCCAGTTTTGATGGTTCTGCCTGGGATATGGGGGTCGATTCTGGTAGTTTCCTCCACTACCTCCAGCATTGTTCTGACCCTTCCATCCCCGGTTGTCATTACTCCTGTAATTATTGTCATAACCACCTGCATAACACACAGCAGCCAAATTGTTACATTCTTCAGTTTCATGAGGACCTTCGCAAACGAAGCAACTTTGTCTTGATTGAGTCAGGAGAAGTTGCTCGGTTGGTCCTTTCTGTTCCATGGGCTTCCAATTTTTTATAGTGTTCTGGAGCGAAGCCATCTGAGCTGAAAGAGCATCAGTTGAACTTAGCTCTAGAACTCCTGCCTTTTTGGGAGCATGGTCCCGTGTCGTGGGCCATTGGACATGTTTTTTTGAAAGTTTTTCTAGTAACCGGTAAGTTTCTGCATAAGTAAAATCCAAAAGATCTCCCCCTGCAGCCGCATCAACAGTGGCTTTTAATGGTGGGGTTAAGCCATGATAAAACGTGTGAATAATGCCCCAATCAGAAACTCCATGATTTGGACATATTCGTATTAATTCCTTAAATCGCTCCCACGCTTCATATAGACTTTCCCCATCATACATTTGGAAAGATGCTATATCAGCCCTCACTTGGGCTTGTTTTGCTTGGGAAAAAAACGGGTAACAAACTGCTCACATAGTTGTTCCCAACTAGTGATAGAATTTGGGGGCAATGTTCTCCTCCACTCCTTGGCTTTTCCTGCTAAGGAAAATGGGAAAAGCCTCATTCGCATACTTTCCTCCGGAATACCATGAACTCTGAAATTATCAACTATCTCAGTGAAATTGTCCAAATGACTGTGGGGGTCTTCCATAGGCAACCCATGGAATTGACCAGCATTCATAATCATTTGGAACATTGCAGGTTTGATTTCAAAGTTCGGGACATTCAGCGGAGGAGGAACATAACCTCGCTCTGGACCATTTCTGAAGGGAGCAGCCATATCATTCAATGATGGTCCTCTTCCTCCATTCAGTCCTTCATCATTTTCATGATTGTTATTGTTTCCATTGTTACCATTCCCTCCGTTATTTAAAACTTCAGCCATTGTATGATTTCTTAACCTTTGAACTCTTCTTCTGTTTCTGAAGGTTCTCTCGGGTTCTGGATCAAAAACTATTATTTCCAGTCCAAGTTCTGTAGGTTCTGTGCTCATACAATGGAAAGTGGTTAATCAAAAAGAAATTCAAAAATATCAACGGTGTTTCCTCTAAAACGCCCTTTCTTGCCAAATGATCCCCGGCAACGACGCCAATTGCTTGGTCGAACCGCGAGCTGCTCGGGAATAATTTAAAACTATAGGAGCAAGAGCACAGAGCAACAGTCAGATTTGCCAACAGGAGCAATTTACTCTGACTGAGAGCAACCCTTTTCGACTATACGCAAGCGTACGTGTCAAGCAATATAGGGTGTTTTAGTCCCAGATTTATCGTCCTCAGGGAGCAATTGTGAAGTAAGAAACGTTCAAGGAAACTTGTAAAAATAAAATACAGAAAAGCAACTATTCTCGACCAGGCCTCACGCAGAGCAATCTCTAGTCAGCTAGTTAAACAATGTTAACTGTTCTGAACCCAGATGAGAGCAGTGATAACTTAGTATGATCATCGAATGTAAAAGTATCAATTTGAAGTAGTTCAAGAGTAATCAGTGAGTTGAGGGTAAAATCAGTAATGTAATTACTAGTAAAATGTTGTGGAAAGAGTTGCAACAAAATATTGAAGTGGGGTTGATTTTTAAGAAAGTTAAGTAGGTATTCACGGGCTCCATATTTTCATCCCTTTGGTTAACCCTGCTTGGTAGCATATTTTATGGATGGAATCTGCTCCTTCCTTTACTTTGCCTTGGGGTAAGAAGAGAGCAAGGCCTTGCTCCCAACTTACTCCAGAGGTCTAGAGTTACACACAGGGAAACCATGCTGCCTTCTCAAAAGAGCATGGATTCACATGGCAGTGCTCCTCATTCCGGGTGTTTCTCCCTCCTTTCTTCAGGCTAAACTACCCCAAGATCTTAAGACTGCTCCACACGCCCCTGTCAGTGTTTCATCGACCGAGTGGTCCCGGGATGAGGTTGCAGCCCAAGGGGTTTCACAGAATCAATAAATTTAACCAAAGAGCAATTCAGATTTCATTCATAAAATATGTGTTCCTTACAAAGTTATCCTAAGACAAAAGGGATTACTTCTATGGAACCCTTACCTACTTAAAGAAAGTTAGCTCCTAGTGAGCATTTTTCTAAAAAAACAAAAGGAATAATAAAAACAATCCTAGAATGTCTCCTCCAATGTCTCCTCGAATGTTTGCTATGTTCCTTTTATAGGCCCCTTCATTTAATCCTCACTGTTCCCTTCATCAAGGGCTATGATTTCTCTAAATCCTCTCCAATGGTAGCTCTGCTCCTTGCCAACTCAGCTCTTCATAGGAATATTCTCTAATCGTAGCCTTGCTTCTTGCCAACGCAGCACTTGATGGTGGTGGTCCCCCTTGCTTTTGGTTTCTCTTTGTGCGCAAGAATTCTGGGATCAGGGGGACATGCCTACTATTTCTGCTATAGCTGATGTGGCGGCTCCTAATTGATTCCTTTTCTTGCTTCTGTACTGTAGCAGGGAGACACCTCCACCTTTTCTGCTGATGCTGACGTGGAGCCTGCTGATTGCTTCCTTTTCTTGCTTCTGTACTGTAGCAGAGAGACACCTCCACCTTCTCTGCTGATGCTGACGTGGAGGCTGCTGATTGCTTCCTTTTCTTGCTTCTGTACTGTAGCAGGCTTTTATGCTCCCTTTATTTGCGCAGCACCTCTCTTTCTTCCTAAATGTGCAGCTCCTCTTGTTAGGTCTTAGGTTTCCTGATCAAAACAAATTAACCCAATAATCATATGTGAAAAAGATAATGTTAATTTGCTCCAAGCCTACTCTAATTCCTATTTCACGTATTGCTCTGGTCTGCTTCTTAAAACAATTGCTCCTCGTGGAAGATGGAGGTTAAGGAGAGTAATTCAGAATTAAAACTTGGGCTTGATGGAACCATATATGCTTAATGGACCTCAACTTTTGAGGACCATCAGAGGTATATATGAACTTAATTTTTCCATTCATAATGGATTTCATTTAATTAAAACTCAAACAATTGAACTTTTACATACATAAAACTGCTATGATCAGTTGTGATTCCTTTTTTTTTTCCTGTTCTGCAGAAAAAGCCAACAGAAGAAAATGGTGTGCTAAGTAACAGCAGATAACCTCTCAGCTGATTTGTGGGCATGGCGTAAATATGGACAAAAACCCATTAAGGGTTCTCCATATCCAAGGTATACCTATAATTATCTCCCACTTTCTCATCCATTTTCCGTTTGTTTCTTGGGAAAATAATAATACTTAGTATACATACATATATATATTTTCCCAGGAACTATTACAAGTGCAGCAGCTCCAAAGGTTGTGCAGCACGAAAGCAAGTTGAACAAAGCAACACGGAAGCCAACATGTTCATCGTGCCATGGCGTAAATATATACCTCCCACTTTCTCATCCATTTTCCGTTTGTTTCTTGGGAAAATAATAATGTTAGTATACATACATATATATATTTTCCCAGGAACTAGACCACACGCATCCCATACCCACCCATCGGAACTCGCTAGCTGGAAGTACCCGGAGCAAGTCTCCGACGATGCATCCACCGCCAATGCCACCAGAACATGGATCATCCAATTCAATCTCCTTCCAGGCCAACACTACAGCTTCATCTTCCTCATCAGCACCCTCTGTGACTCTCGAGAATCAAATACAAATGAATTTGAAAAAGTAGATACAGCTTTGCAGTCTCTCACCAGCCACATGCCTTCATATATTGAGAATTTTCTAACTAACATGGAAAATTTGGAGATGTGCATTCAGGATCTAGAAATAGGAGTTGAGAACCTCTCAAGAAAATTAATTAGAAACAGAGTTTCCCTTCTTAACGTCTTCAGCCACCAATCGTAGTATCTATTGAGATTTTTGTGGACTCATTTTTTTCCCCTATGAGTTTCATTTTCTGTATGATTATTTACCCGGGTACACGCCTCCCTACCCGGGTAAATAATTCAAACATTTTTTCAGATTCAAGAAATTTACCCAGATAGGGAGGGGTGTACTTGGATAGGCTTCATAGTCAACGGTCAAACAGGGGCAGATTGGTGTTATGTTTTATGAAGAGGTTAAATTTTTGAAATAGTTTATAAATAGGGTCAATTTGGTAATTAATTATTAAAAAAAGGCTATAGTGGTCAAAAAGGCGAATATGTATACTATACTTCTGAAAAGTGATTAGTTTGAAAATGTTTGCTCAAGTGATTAGTTTCCAAAAGTTTGGAAATGTTTTCAATGATGTTTTTGTTTATGTTATGTTCTACTTGAGATTTTGGCTTCTTTCATAGTGTCATGTCATGTCTCTGATTAAACATGTCATTTTTGTTCTACGTATGAATTTTAGAAGATTCATTTTTAGTTGAGGCCATTAAAAATTATTAAGCTTCATTGTTGAACAAACAAACCTGGGAAGAATGGCCTTTTAAATAGCAATAGCAATATGAATGGCCTTTTCGGCGAGTTTTCAGCCCAGACTGCACGCGATCAGGACCATCTCCTCCCGGCGACCAAGTCTGTGGAAGTTCGGCCACTAACTCATCCCTCACGCGCTGTCACGCGCCCCCATCTCCTCTGCGCGTGGGCCTCACGTGCCACCTTCTGCAGGCGCGTGTGCACTGTTCCGGCAGCCTTTTCCGGTCGGTCTTGGACAGAGAAGCTCGCCTCCTCCTCCTCTTTCCGGATTTGTGATTGGTTCTCTGTGGGTCTGACTTTTTGTGCACACCTCTTCTTGATCGGTGATCAGGTTCGTTCCTATTTATTCGGTTTATATATCTGTGATTTAATATAATGGCAACAACTTCTCCTGTTCATTCGGAGGTCAATTCTCCACCTCCTCCTGTCAAAAGTTCTCCCAATATCATCTCCACCAATGTTGGGTCCATTACCTCTTCAAAGTTGAAGGGTTCTGTTAATTACAAGAGCTGGGCCACCTCTGTTCGAGTTTGGTTCTTTGGACAAGGACATGGGAACCATCTCACGACTAAGTCTACTAATGTTCCTAAGGAGGAAAAATCTGATTGGGAAAAGATTGACAACCAGCTTCTGAGTATCCTTTGGCAGTTTATTGATCCAGTCGTCTTGGACATCTTCTACTCTTTTCAAACTTGCACTTAGGTGTGGGAGGAAGCAAAAAAACCTCTACACTAATGATGTTCAACAACTTTATTTCATCACTTCTCAGTTTATGAAACCAAGCAAATCATCCGACATTCAGGTGGAGACATATGTTGGCAAAAGTCGATATTTGATGCAGGCATATTTGGATATGTTAACTTACCCTACTGATGCTTTTGCATATCGAAAACAGGTGGAACGTCTCTTTATGGTTGCCACACTGTCTAGTTTTCCCGAAGAATATGATAATGTCCGGGATTCTATCTTGACTAGTGGGGATCCTGATCTATCAATGACGTATCAGCATCTTCTGAATCTTAATAAGAAATCCGCTCCTGCATCGTCTACTGTTGTTGATTCCACTGCTCTAGTTTCCCGTACTGACTTTCCCGGGAACATTGGAGGTGGACGTGGTCGTGGTAGAGGTCAGGGAAGACGAGGACGCGGTCAGCGACCTCGTTGTCATTATTGTGAGCAACTTGGTCATTATGAGGAACGTTGCTACACAAAGTATCCTCACCTGCGACCTCAATCGGATACTGCTTCAAATGGTTTAGTCTCTCTCCTCTGAAGACTATGCAGCTCTCCAGACCCTTCTCAGGAAGGCCTCTCCTCAGTCTCAAGCCTCTGCTTCAGAAACTGGTAATCCCGTTGCTTGTGCTTCTCATTCTGCATCACTTGGTCCTTGGACCTGGTTCAGAATCCTGGCAGTATAGAGGCTCTGGGTTATTCACAATTTGAGGAGGCTCCTGATGGTGAGGATTCTGTAGTTCCCCCTGTTTCCAATAGTAGAGGTATTACTGTGGCATCAGTAGGTTCCCATGACTGAGCTCCTATAGACTCCCCCTGAAGAGAAGTCAAGGGAAAGAAAGGTTGATTCTCAAAAAAGGTGACAACCATAGACACAAAGACCTTACAAAGAGAGGGTGAGTAACACTTATAGCCACATTGAGTAGGAGGAGAATAACTAATAAAGACACACTAGAGAGACTTAGAATCAAGCTTAGACTGTTGATGAGAGGGAATATGGACAGGACAAATTGTTAAGAACTGTAAAAAACCAATTAAACCCCAAAAGCTTAAACTAGTGGGTGAGGCTACATTAATGGTTTTATATATCTCAACACGCCCCCTCACACGAGAGTCCACTAGGCTTGAAGGGTGGAAAATGCACAGGCCTACCTGCCTGTGCGAACAAAGAAATTCCACTTGAAAGAAAGTGAGGGGCGGCGAGGATTGTAACATCCCGTGCGCTGACGAGGGCGGGAAGTGATCGCCGGTGCAAAGAGGCACGGACAAGGAGCGGCTCCTGATAGGCTTCCAGCGTGGGGGTTACATGCATGGATGAATCGAATCGACACCTGTAAGAAAGGGATTCCAAAGACTGTGCAGATGTGAGACTGCACGGTTTAGAATAACTTATAAGAATTAATTAGTACTACCTATACTAACAAGATGCATCTTATTTTCGGTAGCCCAGAACGGAAGAACTCCACAGTTAAGCGTGCTTGACTTGGAGTAATTCTGGGATGGGTGACCTCCTGGGAAGTTTTCCCAGGAAGTGTGCGAGTGAGGAAAAAGCACACTGAAAAGTCTCGTGTTAGTATGTGGGGATAGTCGTTGATTCTTGAAGCGGCCGGGCGTTACAAGTGGTATCAGAGCAGGGCCTCTCTCCCAGTACGGTGTGGTTCGAGGACGAACCAGGCGAAAGCTGGTGGGCATGTAATATCCCGAGCGCTGACGAGGGCGGGGAGTGATCGCCGGTGCAAAGAGGCACGACAAGGAACGGCTCCTGACAGGCTTCCAGTGTGGGGGTTACATGCATGGATGAATCGAATCGACAACCAAAAGAGAGGGATTCCAAAGACTGTGCAGATGTGAGACTGAACGGTTTGGAATAGCTTATAAGAATTAATTAGTACTACCTATACTAACAAGATGCATCTTCTTTTCGGTAACCCGAAACGGAAGAACTCCACAGTTAAGCGTGCTTGACTTCGAGCAATTCTGGGATGGGTGACCTCCTGGGAAGTTTTCCCGGGAAGTGTGCGAGTTAGGAAAAAGCACACTGAAAAGTCTCGTGTTAGTATGTTGGGATAGTCGTTGATTCTTGAATCGGCCGGGCGTTACAAGGATCGAACCCAGGACACGAGGATCTGATACCATGTAAAGAACCAATTCAAACCAAAAGCTTAAGCTAGTGGGTGAGGCTACATTAATGGTTTTATATATCTCAACAAGAACCATTTCAACCCAAAACCTTAAGGTATTGGGTGAGGAACTTTTTAATGATTTATATTATATTCTCTAACATACCCCCTCACGCAAGAACCTTTTGGGCTTGAAGCGTGAATATGGCACAAGCCCATTATTGGTCTGCCTTGTGCTGCACAAGCCCATTTTTTTTGGTTTGCCTCGTGCTTTTCTTAATTCCACCTGAAAGTTGGGGGGTGTGACGATCGAACTCGTGACCTCATGGTCACTCAAGCTTTGATACCATATTGAAATATGTTTTTCTGTCTATTGATTTGAATAAATTACACGAGGAGTATTTATACAAGAAAGAATAGCTAAGAATGACTCAGCGATGACTAATCATTCTTAATCACAATCAATCCTAATTAATAGGAAATAAAAAACGGAAATATTTGAATTCTGATTTTCTACAACAATACTACTCGCAGATGTTGTAAATGTGACTCCATAGATGAGCTGTAAATGATAATATCATCGAAGAAGTCAAAAACAAATTTTCGAAGGAATGGTTGTAGAATGAGATTCATGGTAGCTTGAAAGGTGGATGGAACATTTGTCAAACCAAAGGGCATAACTAAAAATTCATAGTGATCGTGGTGAGTTCTGAAGGCAGTTTTATGCACATTAGCAGGGCTCGTTCTGATATGCTGGTATCCTGCCCTCAAATCAAGCTTGGAAAAGATTTGTGATCCACCAAGTTAATCTATCAATTCATCAGCTGTTGGTATAAGAAACCTGTCCTTGGTAATAATGCTATTCAAGGCCCTAAAATTAATGCAAAATCTCCATGATCCACCCCTTTTTTTTTAACTAAGACGACTGGAGAGGAGAAGGGGCTTGTACTACTACAAATAAAACTAGAATCTAACATCTGCCTCACTTGCTTTTCAATCTCCCCTTTATGAAAAGAGGATATCTATATGGCCTGACATTCCCTGGTGTTGCATCAGGTTGTGGTTGGATCTGATGATCAAGTTGTCTATGCGGTGGTAGCTCTGTAAGTTCTTGAAAGAGTGCATCAAACTCATTGAGCAAATTTGCTACTGTTGGGTTGGTATCAGAACCAATTGTTGGTTGATTCACATCGACAACAAATAACTGAAATAAAGAACCTACCTGCCCCTGCTGTTATATTTTTTCGAAATTGATTGAAAGAAATTGAAGTTGTATGTTTATCTCCTTGCAGCCTAATAGATTCTCCTTCCCACAAAAACTCCATGGATAATTTTTAATAATCCAACAAAATAGGCCCCTAACAACTGCAACAATTGAACCCGTAGTACTAAATATGCACCTTGTATAGGTAACACATAACAATCAACTAACAAAACATGTTGTATTTGGACTGGAACACAAAGCAAAATCCTTTACACTATAGTACTTGACCATTGCCTACCACGACATCAAATTGTCTATCATTCACTACAGGCAATTGAAGATTCGAAACTACTCTTGGTTGCACAAAATTGTGAGTGCTGCCACCATCAACCAGCAATAACATCTATGATTTCCCAATAAATCCTTTAAAATGCATGTCTGAGGTACTGCAAAACCAGATAAAGCATGCATACTGATCTGTGGAGTATTCATGTCAGTAGGTTCTATTTGTAGGGTTGGGTTATTATCAATGTATTCAGGATTAGGATGACCATCGCAATCTAAATTTTCCTCATCAAGAACAATTAACACATGTACAGAAGCTTTGCATTTGTGGCCTTTGAAATATTTTTCTCCGCAAGAAAAACACAGGTTCTTCTCTGTCCATTCTTGAATTTGGCTTTGGGTGAGTCTATGAGTAGTAGGTTTGTTCTGGGTAACATTGGTGTTTATAAAAGTGGGTTTAACAGTGTTTGTATTTTGGTTAAATCGTGATTGTGGTGTGGGTGTGGGTAATAATGGAGGATAGGGTGAATGCAATTTTGGTGAGTTATTATTGAGCTGTAATTTGGACTCTTGCATCTTGGCTAAGGGCATTGCATATGTCAAAGAAGAAGGGTGAAATGCATAAACATCATGTTAGATTTCTTGTTTTAACCCAGAAATGAAACAACTTACAAGAAAGGATTCTAATAAGCCATCTACTTGGTTGGACAAATGTTCAAATGCTTCTTGATATTCCAACATTGTTTTTGTTTGAAGCAATTTAGTCAATTGGCCCTAATAATCCTCCATTTCAGACGGGCCAAATTGAATTTACAAAGATTGAAGGAATCTTGACCAAGAATCAATGGTGGAATTCTTATTGAACCACTGGTACTATTTCAGAGCCTTGCCCTCAAAATAGAAAAGGGAAATCTTCAATCGCTGTTATTCTTCCATATCGTAAAATTCAAAGAATTGATTGATTTTGTAAATCCAACCTTATAGGTCAGTCAATCCATCATAGCGTGATACCTTGCGCCGTAAATTCTTCACTGCAGCATGATCTCGTGAACTTGAAGACTGGGGGTTCGTTGAGGCACTGGGTGGTGGTTGACGCTCTCTGTAGTTGTTGAAAATAACATCTAATTTGTAAGTCAATTCTTGAAAGCATTTGTTCATCTGATCCTTCAACACATCTACTTCAGCTTGTGTGTTCTCCCAACGATCGTCCATGGATCGCAAGTGAGTTTCAAGTGCCATAGTTCAGGATAAAAGCACCAAATGGTAGAGGTAGTCCCCTACTGATAAAAAGAATTGACAGAGAAGAGAAGAGAATGGAAAGATAATACTGAGATGAGAGAAAAAATACTTTGTTATTAAAATTCTGCAAGAAGTACAATACACTTCGTTCCTCTTTCTTTTATTACAAATCCCCTACTATACTCTCCACTCACTTTTACTATTTTCTCCCCTTTTTACACGTCAAAACAAGTCAATTAGGAACTAAATAAGAGTATGTTATGTGTGTTGGGACATAGATGTCATTATAGTAAAAGTCAGGGTTATTTTGGTAAATTGACAAAACTAGTCCTAAACTTGAATTAGATGGTTTAATTAAATTCTTTAGAAAATTTAGTGGGTTTAAAATGATCTTAATTATGATTAGGATTTATGTTAATTTAGGTCAAAGATGAATTAAAATCAACTAATGAAATAAAAGATAACATAAGTCTTTTAAAAGTAAATTGGTTATTATGATATATAGATATTATTGATCAAAAATCTGATTATGCTTTTGTCTTACAAGCCTCTCATCAGCGTATATAGGAAGGAAAGAAAGGAGTGTTTAGAAATTCAACCAATCATAAGCTAACAAGTCTAGAGAAATAGCCTTAGAAGTCAACAATTGTGGCTTTGTTGTTCTTTGCTTTAATGCTCCTTATATGATTACATGAACCGCCTAATTTCTGCCTTCTTTTCTTGTGTTCAGCCGAGGCATTCTTTGGGTGGAAGAACCAATAGAAATCAAGGAAAAAAAAACTAGGAAGTCAAATAAGGAGGAAAGTTAACAAAGTGTAATATAAGGAATTTGCTTAAAACACCACATCAAGGTCGGTTATGTGTGTGCCTTTTCTTCAGATTCACGTTGCATTTTTTAAAAGGGACCAACAAGATTCAAGTACTCTTAGTCAGTCTTAGCCAATAAGAATGCTTTGTAGTTATTAAAGTCAAACAAGTAGAAAACTTGACTACTAATTAAGCTCAATATATATGTCCAAGTCGGTTTCCTTATTCCATTAAAAACTGAAATCTGCATTCTTTCTTGTCTCTAAACCGTGAGCATGTTTGGAAGTTTGAGAGTTTAAGAACTTGCCTTTAGAGCCATTAAAACCTATATACTCTTTGAGAAAATATTCTTTGTAACCTTGTGACTTGTGAGTATAACTATGGTTTCAAATCCTTGAAAGGAGCTTTGGATGTTTCGTTTTTCTCCCTCTCTTTATGCGACCTGCATGCTGCCTTCATGGGAAAATGGAGTGTTTTTCATGTTGTTTGGTTGAAGAATCAATTATCTAGTCCTTTAGAAGTATTTTAAGGTAATTCACCTATCACCCTTTTAATTCTTTCTTCAATATTCAGTTCTGAACATGGTGTTTTGGGCTGTTTTGGATGGATTTGTGTTGTGTTTATATGATATGTTGAGATTAAATGGATAAGGTGTCTATATATTTGTAATAATTTAATTGATAAAATTGAAAGGAACTTTGAAAGAAAACTAAGTTAACCTAACATGTGTAATTCAGCCAACATGTAGTAAATTAGGTAAATGATATGTCTAATTAATTTTGTATGTGAAATTATGATGAATAAGTGGTTAAAAGATGTTCGGTCCATGTAATGATGAGAGGTGTGATAAAATGATTGCAAGAATTCATAAATACTAAGATATACAAATCGGATAACATGAAATAAGTGAATAGGAATTATAATGGGCTGATTGGTTTGGTATTTGAAGCATGAATTGGTAAAGAAAAAACATGTAAACTTGGTAAAAGCCAAAGAGGGTGGTTCTGCCAACTAGGTTTAAAATGAGCAAGATAATGTGTGTGAGTATATGTTTATGTGTAATGATGATTTTCATGTATGTCCAATTGATTTGATCATGAAAACATGCTTCAAGATTAAGTAGTGTGTGTATAAATCATGATTATAGTAAAGAATGATGTATAAAAGTGGCAAGTACACATACCTTTGTCTGGATACCAATTCGGCGATATAGTGCTATATTGGCAAGGATTGTTAAGTGATTATGAAAGTAGGTTCAAAGAATGAATTATGATATATCTAGATGAATTTTAAAGTTGGAAATTCATATGGAATCTTAAGGTTTCTGGATTGTATGAATTCGGCCTCCATGTGTTTAAAGGACTCAAGGATGGTTTTAAATCCATTTAAGTGGTTAGTTGTATTAACCATGTAAAAATCAACTGTATGTCAAGTAGGTTTAAAACTATATGAACAAGTGTCAAGGTTGTGTTAATAGGTTTGACTTGTGGTATGGACATGAAATTGTCAAGTATATTAAGTAACGAGTAATGTAACGTGTAACAGGTAATACAGTGACTCCAAGTCAGGATTCTATTGATTTTACGAAAGTTGTTTGTAACTCAAGTAGGCATGATATAGAAGCATCGAGAGGTAAGCTCCCGATTTAGGGGTTTTCTTACCTATGTTGTTCCACCACGGTCCAATAGGACTTTGGTTTTATAATTGTGACTGTACGTTAGATAGTAGTATAGTTGCATCCATGTAGCTCATGCATATATTGTGATGTGATGTGATATGTTATTTTAATATGTAATATGTGGATTGTGAATATTTATGTGAGACTTCCATATGTCGGACTTATGGTGCCGGGAAGTATATAGTGACACTCCTAATGTGGGACATAGCCTTAGAGTATAGCCCGGATAATTACAAGTATTTGTTGGACTCTCCTAATGTGGGATATAGCCCTGGAGTTAGTCACTAGATATATTGTGTGTATGTTGAAATATATGATGTATTTTATGCTATGTTATCTGATCTTTCATTCAGGAAGTGAACTTTTGGGTGGAGACTACTTCATAAACCCTGAGTTTACTTTGAGATATTGTCTCTCACCCCGTTTGGGGATATATATTTCAGGTAAAGCGGTAGCAGGAGAACCATCACAGGGCAAGGGACCCGCACATGGTTAGAGCATGCAGGATCAAGGAAGAATTTATATGTTGGGATGTCTGAATTTTGTGTGCATGATATAGTACCGTGCACTACTATATAGACGGATATGTTTGAGATGGATGACAGTAGTTATATGTTGTGAATTAGGGTATCAGGATTATGTACATGATGTATATTATGTTGTGTGATATTATCAGTGATGGCACGGAGCCATTGTCTGGTATTTTTATAAATAGGTCATTATATGGATTGGATTTATCTGTTATCAGGTACAAGATATTATAGTGGTATTTAATCCCTAGTTGTCCAGTTTACAGTTGTTATGTTTTCCAAGAAACTATCCGAAACGATACGTGATATCGTATTCGGATAATGGTGTGATCATTAATTATGATCACAGGAATTGTAGGGTAGGGATTTTGCATAGGTATTGGACTGTGTAGATATAAGATAATTGAAAGAAAATAAATTAGGAATGGCAATTACATTGTGTAAACATAAAAGAATAAGTTAAGTCTTCCGCTACTTTTATCAGGTATGCTGCGTTGTTAAGACCATATGTTAGTTAACAAACTGATTATTAAATTGGGGCGTTACAGATAGCCCCTCCCTACCCAAGTAAATAATTCAACCCAATTCCCAGTTCATGAACAATACCCGAGTAGCCCACCTGGGTGCTCGGGTAGTGTTATTTTTTTGAAATATACCCGGGTATTTAATGGTGGCAACAGTAAAACAGGGACAGATGAGTGGAATGTCTTGGTAGAAGGGCAATTTGGTGGTAAAACTATAGTACAATCAGTGGTTAAAAAGTCTAGAACCGTGTGATAAAATTATAGTACAATCAGTTTTCCTTCTAGGTTTAGGTAAATGAAGGTGACAGTGACTACTGCAGGGTGTTCAAACTATTGGAGAACCTAATTAGTACTATTTGTTCACCTGTTCACTCATATCCAATTTTACACTTCTTTGTTTCCTTCTCTTTTTGACATGATTCCTTTTTCTGTATTTTTGGAAAATTATCTCGCATATATCTTTTACACTAGTTTATGTAGGATGACCAATTTTTTTACCAATGTTAATGTTAATTGTTCATATATAATTTTTTTATTTGTCAGTGGTCATATTTCACTATTGTAAATACTTGAATGTAAAAGAATATGTTGTGTTTATTGAATGAATGTGTAAATTACAATATAAGAGCTCTCTATTTATAGAGACTAGGAAAAATTAATGAGCTGAGTTTACATGATGTAGGACTATATACTGAACAACTATACGATGTGAGACTATATACAAAACAACTATTCTAACACTCCCCCTCAAGCTGAAGCATATATATTGTAAGCACTCAGCTTGCCACAAATATATTCAACCCGAGGTCCCTAAGAGCTTTAGTGAACACATCCGCGAGTTGATCACTGGAGTTGACAAATGCCGTCTTGATTTCTCCTGACTGAATCTTTTCTCGAATGAAGTGACAATCGATCTCTATATGTTTGTTTCTCTCATGAAATAAGGATTAGAGGATATATGGAGTGCAGCTTGATTGTCACAGATGAGAGTCATGGGTTTTTTCTGTTCACAAAGATTGAGCTCCCGAATCAACTGCTTTAACCAGATTAGCTCACAAGTAGCAACTCCCATTGCACGATATTCGGCCTCTGCACTAGATCGGGCAACAACAGTTTATTTTTTTTTTTCCAAGAAATCAGGTTTCCTCTAAAGAAAACACAATAGCCTGAAGTAGAGCGCCTATCCGAAGGTGATCCTGCCTAATCGGAATCTGAATAACCACAAATTCCTGTATTTCCCTGATCTGAATATAATAAGCTTTCCCTGGTGCTCCTTTGATGTAATGAAGGATCCTAATAGCAGCATCCCAATGAGAGTCACACGGAGAATCAAGAAACTGACTAACGACACTAACAGCAAAAGAAATGTCCGGTCTAGTTACAATGAGATAATTGAGCTTCCCAATCAACCTTCGATAACGTCCAGGATCAGATAATGGCTCCCCTTGTCCGGGCAATAACTTGACATTGGGATCCATGGGTGTATCAACTGGTTTACATCCCAACATATCGGTTTCTTCTAGGATATCCAAGACATACTTCCTTTGACAGATAGAAATGCCCTTTCTAGATTGCGCCACCTCAATTCCCAAGAAGTAACGCAGCTTCCCAAGGTCCTTTGTTTGAAATTGACTGAATAAATGTTGTTTTAACTGACGAATTCCATCTTGATCACTTCCGATGAGAATGATGTCATCAACATAGACTAACAAATATATGCATTTATCAGGAGATGTGATCCTATAAAATACAGAATAGTCAACTTCACTCCGGATTAAGCCAAACGCCTGAACAGCAGAACTGAAGCGACTGAACCATGCCCGAGGAGACTGCTTGAGACCATATAAGGATTTGCGAAGATGACACACCTTCCCAGACTCCCCCTGAGCATCAAAACCAGGTGGTTGCTCCATGTAAACTTCTTCTTGTAAATCACCATGAAGAAAGGCATTTTTGATGTCAAGTTGTAGGAGTGGCCAGTGACGAACAGCAGCAAGGGCAAGAAATAAGCGAACCGATGCCATCTTAGATACTGGAGAGAATGTGTCGCTATAATCAAGGCCAAAGATTTGAGTAAGACCTTTTGCAACTAAACGTGCCTTGAGACGATCAATATGGCCATCAGGTCCAACTTTCACAATAAAAACCCAGCGACAACCCACTATAGACTTCTCTGGGGGAGCAGAAACAAGGTCCCAAGTGCCATTGGTATGAAGTGCGGTCATCTCATCTAGCATTGCTTAGCGCCACCCTGGATGGGAAAGTGCTTCACCTGTAATCTTAGGAATAGAAACAGAAGAAAGACTAGAAATAAATGTGAAATGAGGTAAAGAAAGACGGTCATAACTCAAAAAGGTATAAAGAGGATAAGGATTACGAGTAGTACGTGTACCTTTTCTTTGAGCAATGGGAAAAGCCTCTGGTGAAGGATCCGGAGGGGAAGAATCAACAGCAGTGGGCGATGAGTCAGCAGGAGTCGAGTCGACAGGAGGCACAGTTTTGCGACGCGGATAGGTGAGAAGTGGACGATTCTCAGGTATAGAAGCAATAGGTTGCTCATCTGGAATAGAAGCACCTGCAGCTGGCAAAGACAAGTCAAGAAAAGGGACAGGAAGAACACGATCAACCTGTGACCACTGAGATGGGATAGAATGAAAGGGTTGTTGATCAAGAAAAGTGACATCAACGGAAACTAAGTAATGTTTAAGATCAAGAGAATAACAACGATAACCCTTTTGAAGACGAGAATAACCAAGAAAAATACACTTAAAGGCTTTAGATGTTAACTTGTCCTTACCAGGGGTGAGATTATGAACAAAACAGGTACAACCAAAGACATGTGGGGATAGAGGATAGAGAGAAACATCTGGAAGCAATAAGTTATAAGGAATTTCATTATTAAGAACAGATGAAGGCATACGGTTGATGAGAAAACAAGAGACAAGGACTGCATTGGCCCAAAAGTGAAGAGGAACATGCATGTGAATAAGAAGAGTCCGTGTAGTCTCAATGAGATGTCCATTCTTAGATTCAGCTACTCCATTTTGTTGTGGAGTGTGAGGACAAGTATTCTGGTGTAAATTATCCTGTTTGGCTAAGAAATTAGAAAAGTCCACAGAAACATATTCCTTAGCATTATCACTACGTAAAATACGAATAGAGGCACCAAATTGAGTAGGAATAGAGGCACCAAATTGAGTATGAATTTCAGCAGAGAATTTTTTATAAATAGAAAATAACTCGGAACGGTTTTTCATTAAATAAACCCAAGTGCAACGGGAAAAGTCATCAATGAAGGTAACGAAATACCAAAAACCTAAAACAGACAAGGTACGACTTGGACCCCAGATATCTGAATGAACAAGAGAGAAAGGGACATCAGCTCGTTTATTGACTCGACTGGCAAAAGAGGAGCGTGTATGCTTCCCTTGTTGACGTGACACACGATCTAAAGACTGAAGACCGTATAAAAGAGGAACCATGTTCCGCAACTTTGAAAGACTTGGATGACCGAGGCGACTGTGGATAAGTTGTGGAGATTCTGTGAGAGAGCATGCCACTGAAGGACGAGGCACCTCTAGATAGTAAAGCCCCCGTGACTCATGACCCACTCCAATCATCTTCCCCGTACCCGGATCCTGCACAGAAACATAATGGTTAGAAAAAGTAATGGTGCAAGTAAGGGATTGGATCAATTTACTAATAGAAATTAAGTTATAAGGGATGCCAGGAATGTAATAAACAGGTGTCGAGGCCAAGGTAGAGGTCGGACGAGCTTGTCCAATCCCACGAACTGGAGCTTTGGTTCCATCAACAAGGATAAATGAAGGTAAATGATCAGAATAAGTAAGAGATGTAAAGAGTTCCTTATTACCACAGAGATGATTGGTACCATATGAGTAAAATATCCAAGTGCCAAGTGATGTAGATTGAGAAACACAAGCAACGGGATTACCAGTATATGGAGTGGAAGGCTGAGACTGAGGAGAAACTGAACCAAATGACGCATTGTCTGACTGAGCTATATTTGCAGCAAGAGAGGTGGCCCAATTCTTGTAGTTGTTAGAATCCTTCAGTTTGGAAGATGTAATGGGCCCAATATTAGTAAAGATTATTCATGATGAAGTTTTGACAGGAGGACAAGGAGAGTTAACCTCCGAGAGATCACGGGACGCTGCTGCTATTTATAAAAGCCGTAAACGAAGGCAAACAATATCCAACCAAGGAGAATCACGCATCTAAAGTGAGACCCATAAAGAACTAAGCACAGATCCGGAAAAGGGAGGAGAAGGCGAGCTTCTCTGTCCAACACTGGTCGGAAAAAGCCGCAGGAAAATGGCTCACGCGCCGGCAGAAGGTGGCGTGTGAAGCCCACGCGCAGAGGACAGGAACGGCGTGTGAGGGCGCTTTGCAACTCCGATGGTGGCCGGACTTCCACAGAGGTGGTCGCCGGGAAGAGAGGGTGCTGATCGCGTTCTGACATGACTGAAAACTCGCTGGAAAAGTGCTCCGGCGGCCTGAACAGTGGCTGACGGTGGTTCCGGTGACCGTTGGAGGTGTGGACGTGTTCATAAGATGCTTGGAGAGGACTTAGAGTCCTTGATGGCTTGCCGGAAGGACGCACGGAAAAGAAAAGATGACTCCTAAGCAGTGGGCTTAGGTTTTAAAGCGAAACAAGGTTTCTAAGCGGAAACTAGGGTTCCCAGAATGAAATAGCTCTGATACCAACTTGAATGTAAAAGAATACGTTGTGTATATTGAATGAATGTGTAAATTACAATATAAGAGCTCTCTATTTATAGAGACTAGGAAAAACTAATGGGCTGAGTTTACATGATGTAGGACTATATATTGAACAACTATATGATGTGAGACTATATACAAAACAACTATTTTAACATAAATAAATAAATATATTTCATTACCCTTTTTCAAGTTTCACTGTTTGGGCCCTCTCCTTCAATGTGAAATACTTCTTTTGACCATTTTCTTGAACTTCTGTGGCATTTTTACTCCAACCCCTAACGGAAGTGTTGATCTTACCCTAAAGTATTGGAAACAGAAAACATAGGGAAACAATCTGGTGGGGGATTAGCACCTTGGTAAGTAAAATGATTTTTTTTTTCTTACACTAGTTTTTTCCTTTAAGGATAGAATACAGGAATACGTATTTGAGTCTTTGACATCTCAAATATTTGAGATGTTGCAATGTTTCAGATATTTAACAGAAAGTTGATTGCTGAAAACCATAGTTATTTATGCACAGATATTATGGGTTATATTGCTTTATAATCCTGAGACTGGTTTTCTAAGTTGAAGAGTAGCCTTGTAATATAATAGGTGGGCGAACTGTTTTTGTGTGTGGATAAAACAGGTGGTTGATAATGTGCATGTGGCACAATGTACTATTATGGAACTAGTAGAATTTTCATCATTTGAAGTGCAAGTGGATAAGTATATCACATAATCAAATGTGCAAAGGTAAATTTTCACCATTTAGTAGAATGAAATATTATATAACTGGATTTTGTTTGGTTTTTTTGTATATCTGGAACATGTAAAAATGAGGGATAGATCATTTAAAAACGATGGCATATTAATCCTTTCCTTTTCATACAATAGAAACTACACTTGAGAATGTTAACTTTGAATATTCATAAGGTGTTGGTCCGTTACCTCAAGACCCATCTTTTTCCTTCTTTTGAATACTGGTGAGTGAAACAATTGCTATTATGTTGGTATGGCATGTAAATTTCACTCTCTGGAGATGCTGCTTGGAGCATATTGATATTTTATCCTCCTACATTTTAGGCTAAAGTGCATGAAGATTTCACGGAAAGAATAAGCATAGGATTCTTTGTAGGTCCATTACAAGTTTCCTTTTCGTGATGCAAAATCACTAAACTAATATTCTAATTATTGGAATGGTATATAGGCTTAAAGGTGAATAAATCTTTGGTAACACTCAAGTGGCTACAACATTTTGTTAGCAATGTGGCGGAATTTTTTTTTTTTTTTTAAAGTGTTGAAATTTTTTCCAAAAGTGAAAAAATGTTATACCCATTTAGATATAAAAGTGGAACCAAAGTTATATCTAAGTGGGTATAACATTTACTGTTGTTGATTCTTTCAAATAGCAAGAGTTATAGCGTCTATTTAATTGTGTTCTGATTTTTTTTGTTTTTAAAACTGTTTCGTAAAATAGTTATGAAAATAGTTGTTTTTTTTTCTTTTTGAAAGTTAAAAATAAAAACAGAAAATAAAAATAACTCATACATGTTCTCTAAATTTGATTTTAAAAACAAAAAAAAATTATAGTTTTCAAAACAATTTTTACAGAATATGTCTTACTAAACGAGTTTTTTTTTTTTTTTGTTCTGAAAACTAAAAAACTATTTTCCAAAATAAAAATCAAATAGAGCCATAGTTTTCCGGCTTGCAACTATTGTTGAATATTTGGGATGCAGTATATTACATAAGCTTGTGACTGACCTTGTTGATTTTTTATTTTTTTTTTGGTAAATACTAACAGGTGTCCGAAGCCCTAATGAACCTGCCTAATCCAATTTCACGTTTGAGCCTCTCCACTCTCCTTAGGCTTTGTTTGGGAGATGATTTTAGGAGGGGAAGGGGAAGGGGAAGGCAAGGGAGGGTTTTAGGAAGTTCTTTCCTTGTTTGTGAGTTTAAAAAAATGAGGGAAAGGTTTTGAGGGATTTTACTAAACCCTCCAAAATCTCCCGTCTTCATAAAATTTAAGTTCCCCCATTTCCCATTACCCTCGGATGCAGGTTAAATCTTTAAAATTATTTTTTTCGTCACTAGACCAACAAGAGAACAACTAATGGGTCACCTTGTTGAGAGAGAAAATGATTTGCCATTATGGTAGAATTTTGTGCCGGAACAACCTGTGTACTCTAGAGATGTTTGGAGCTAAAAGGAGTTGGTTCAATTTTTTGCATGGTCCAATTAAGTTCAGGCTCCTAGGATAGCTATCCCAGTTAACTTCCATCATATTCACATATAATATAATAAGGCTGTTAGCATATGTCCTGACATTAAAGGACACCTCTTCATAAATTTACTTTTAAATTTTTTTGTAAAAAACAAAAACTCACGTATAAATGCACATTTGTAAGGATGTGCAAAATAACCAAAAAAGTGGGTCGAACCATGAACCGAACCGAACCGCCCCATAAAATAACTGGTTTTTAAAATCCAATTCATGAACCGAACCGGTTTTTAAAGAACCGGTTTATGGGTCAACCGGTTTTTGATTCCGGTTTGATTTGCCAGTTTTTAGAACCGGTTTCATAACCGAACCGTTTTCGAACCGAAGCGAACCATTTTCAAACCGAATCAAATTAATTTTTATAACTTTATTTTATAAATTTTTAATTTTTTTCTTTTCACATATAATAAGGCTGTTAGCATATGTCCTGACATTAAAGGACACCTCTTCATAAATTTACTTTTAATTTTTTTTGTAAAAAACAAAAACTCACGTATAAATGCACATTTGCAATGCTCCTCATGTTGAAAAGATGCTCATGAAAGAAAAACTAGTGTATTTTCTCAGAGTAATGAAGTTTCTGAGCAGTGTGCTTGTGATGGCTTTGTTTTTACACTTCTTGCTAGTAAATGGTTGCCGCCTAATAAGTTATTTATACCTTGATTCTTAAATTGTATATTGGCTTTGATGCCTGCACGTTACAAATTTGTTTAATTAGTAATTTATCATATCGTGCATACACGTTGTATTTCAAATCACAATTTCAGAAGAATGTACAATTAAACATTACATAAATATCATTTGAATGCCGGCAGGGAAAAACTGAACAAAAGTTAGAATCTCCAAAGAGTTTTATAAACTATTTATGGCGCAAGAGAAGTCAACCAATCCTAAGAGGCAAAATCTCATATTAATTTAAATTCATATTAGAGAGCATTGTAGGCCTTTTTTTTTTTTTTTTCTACAAATAGTCAAGTCAGCCACATTGGCAGTTATCACAATCTACAATTGCATGGTGCTAAGTTTCTGATACATGACCCCTATATTTCACAAAACACCATTTCAAGTAAGTAGATAAATTAAAGCAAAAGAAGCTGAATTTTCGAGCATGAAGAGTTTGCAAAACGAAAAGCAGATTGCGGTGGCTCCACTGTCACTGATAGAACCTCATTTCAAACATACAAGCTTCGAGACTAGTTGGCCACAGGTTACGGACCCTTCACCACCACTTCAACCTTCATTCAAATTCTTGAGCTTCACTCTTCCAAATTCAGCCAAATCATCACCTTGGTTAACTAGAGCTTTGTCAAAGAAGAAATTATTACTAGTTAAGAGCCTTGAGTCATCAAGTAAGGTTAGTAACTTGACCCACAAGCTACAAGAAATTCCAAAGCGTGATGGGTGCAAGGATGACGGATTCAAATGCAGGGCACTCTGCATTTATCTACCAGTCTTTGGTAAAACAAAGCAAGTCAAAGCAAGAAAAGAAGAAACCCAAGTGCATGCTGTGAATCCTATGATACCTAAGCCAGTTTCTTTGGAAAAAGTTGAACGTAATTCTCTCGTTACACAAGTTAGAATCCATGAAAATGAAGGTGATAACTCCATCAGTTCCTACTTTGATCTGCCATCTGAACTGTTCAAACGCAGTGGCAATGGTACATAATCCTTGGTTACAGCAGCATTTGTCAAGAATTGTTCACCAAGCCTTATTCATTTTTCTGTAATTCACAGACACTCAAACACACAAACAAGTCTCTGAATATACCTCTTTGTATTACTGTATCTTTCAAGCCTTACAAACAATGGTTTACATGGTGCTATTTAAAAGCATTAGCAAAAGATAATGACTACCTAGGAAATCTAAAACATTAATTGTCCACTAACAATTTCCCAAGGGACACACCCCTTCACCAAAATTCTTCATTTTCTATTTTCTTTTGTTTAATTTAAAGTTTAAATCCAACATTTTCTATATCTTCTTCAGCGTTTAAGCCTTCTGCCTTCAAGCCTGGCTTGTAGAATAGTACATGAGACAAGGAAACTATGGTCTTCTTAGAAGCACAGGGCGCATGAGCATAATATTAAAGATAACACTTCTCAAAAAGTTAAGTATAAAGCCAATAATAACAGATAATTTTGTTGTTGTCTATATTTATTTTACCGATGTTTTAAACAGTTATTTTTGTTGAAATGTCTCTTTAGTTTCCTATGTCAGTTATAATAAGAGTCAATTGTGTTATGAGTTTTTTGTGTCAATTATGAAGTTAAAAAATCATGATGTTTAATGTGGGTGTTATGAGTAAGTAATAAGGCTTTTATTAGTGGTGTAACGAGGCTTCTGATTAGCATTGTAATGAGCTCCTTCAGTTTTTTGGTTTTGCATTTTATTAGCTTGGTGTATTGGAAAATAATGAGGCATTCCTTTTTTAGTATTGAAAGTCTTAATCTTCTATCAGTGGTATCAAAAGCAAGGTTGCGAGTCAAACACGTGAGGGAATAGAGTTGTAAAAAAGAGAGTGAAGTGTCATGGCCACATATGCTAATTTTGTGCAAGCAACCATTCCACATTTCGATGGTCACTATGATATTGGAGCATGTTGATTGATAATTTCCTTTGATCCAAGGAATATTGGAATGTAGTTAGTAATGGCATTGTCGAACCAGTAGAACGAGCTCAGTTGACAGCAGCACTACGAGCATCTCATAAAGCGACAAAATTGAAGGATTTGAAGGCGAAAAATTATCTCTTTCAAGCTATTGATCGTTCTATCTTGGAAACTATTCTTTGCAAAGAATCTTCGAAGGATATTTGGATCTCCATGAAAAAGAAGTATCAAGGCTCTGTAAGAGCAAACAACTTCAAGCTTTACGCTCAGAATTCGAAACACTTCGAATGAAGTCGGGAGAATCGATTGCCAATTATTTCTCTCGCGTGATGACCATTGTTAATAAGATGTGAATTCATTGAGACAAGACAGAAGAATAACTGTAATAGAAAAAATTCTTAAATCGTTAAGACCAAACTTTAATTTTGTTGTTTGTGCTATAGAAGAATCTAAAGGTATAGATGATTTGTCACTTGATGAATTGCAGAGCTCATTGTTGGTGCATGATCAGAAGTTCAAACAAGAAGATGCAAATGAACAAGCATTAAAGGCTTCTACCCATATTCGTTCCAATGATTTTCGAGAAAATGGTAGAGGTAAAGGTAGAAGAAGAGGCAGAGGAAGGGGATATCTCAAGATTAGAGATACCTCCATTAATTTCAGAGCCAATAATGATCTATTTCAAGGCAAATGCAGAGAAGGAGCTCGTGGTCACAAATTGTAACACCTCGTGTTTGTTAACATGCAAATGGTACAAAGTGCGTCATAAAACTATGATTTAAAGAGAAGACTTATTCTAAGTATTGCCTTTACCTAATGTAAAAAGATGGATAAACTTTTTCTTTTATCCTTTTATTATTTTTCTTACGTTATTCTTAACGTTTTAAAACCTATTTTCCTTATGTATGTATTGCCACGTGAAATTCCTAAGTCCAATTATTGTAATCTGTACAATCCCATACCTGCATAGACTTCTTGATTATTCTACCTATATCTATTCTCTACATATCTATACTTAACAGAAATGATCTATCTAAATATGATCATAAGGACCATTTTTGAACAAAAATCTATGGCCAGCATAACGGCTGTAATTCAGATAAATCCAGAGAATAGTCCCACATCTTTATAATACCTGATGTACAGATAATCCAGACAATTAATATATCTATATTCCCAGACTTATAATTCATCAATGAATTCCTACAATGTAACACACTGTGTCGATCCGGTTTGTTATCATCACACATGGTATTAAGCGCAGTTACAATCATAGCAGTTGAATTAAAAATACGTCAAACTTTTTCCTTTTCTTAAATAAGCATTTTCATTAAAATAAATTACGTATTTAACAAGATTCAAAAACTATAATTGTAACTCATACACAAATGTGGAATATTAAATCCTAATGTTTATATATCCTAATAACCCCAATTAAGGTAGTCATCCAACATGTAAAACATGTGTGTTTGACTTCAAATTTTCTATAATAAATTAATATACACATATATGACTATCATTATTAAGATTTATGCTTGAAAAGTGTTACGAGAATAGGCAAAATGTAATTTTTAATTAATATTTTTCTGATGTGATACTAAACCTCTTAGAGGGTACATTAGAGTATATAATAGGATATGCCTTAGTCTGATTTGAGCTCAACCGCATATATGTCTGTCACAATCAAAACCCTCAAAGGATAGCCATAGCGAAATCCAGTTAAGATTACCAAATATTAAAAAATGAAAAAATTAAATTAATAATGTCTAATCTTCATGCTAATTATTTATGATTATTTATTTTTGTACCAAATTATTTGAATGAGAAGGTATTTTCTATGTAAATGCGGCTAAATAAAATATGGTTCGAAAACTATCAAGATTACTAAAATTGTTCTCACATATGTTTATTGTTTTATCTAACCTTTCCAGACGAGCATGGATTGGATTTATATGTGAAGTATTGGATGGGAGGTGTTTATGCTTATTTACGAGGACCGTATCAAGACTCATATACGCCTCTATGGAAAATAACTAAAAAATTGAAGCGAACCATGAACCGAACTGAACTACACTTAAAATAACCGGTTTTTAAAAACTAATTCATGAACTGAACTGCACTTAAAATAACCGGTTTTTAAAAACTAATTCATGAACCGAACCGGTTTTTAAAGATCCAGTTCATGAACTGAACCGATTTTTAGAACTAGTTCAAGAATCGAATCATTTTTGAACCGAACTGAACCGTTTCCGAACCAAACCAAAACAAACTGATTTTTATTACTTTATTTTTTAAAATTTTTAATTTTTTTCTTTTCAGAATAGGGTTGATCTGAACCGGTTCCAAACCGAATCAAACCGATTTTGAATTAAACTGAACCATTTTTGAACCGTACCATTTAAATCAATTTGGTTCAATTTTTCAAAATATTTGGTCTGATTCGACCCATACACACCCCTATCGACGTGATGGCATAGTTATATAGTAGTTTATGTATTTAAGCTCCTGACATCATTTTTTTTTGGTTAGATATTGACGTAGGAGGGTAAAAACCCTTGACTATATTTAGTACTTGTGACTTTGGGCTTGCAACCTCACATTTTACATGTATTTTTTTTAAATTCGTCAAGACTTGGCTTGAGGCCATACTTTCCATATGACTTTTATTGTGATGTGATCTAGTAAATTTGTAGATTATAAGCTTTTATCTTTTACTGGAAATCCGCGTATTAATATTTTTTTAAATGATTGTGTGAAGAGGCGACATTTTTTTTCTCTGACCGTATTAGTTGTTGAGGCAGATGTCTAGGGTTTGAGATAGTAAAATGATTAATGGATCGCTCCATGGGTCGGGTTTAATATAGTGGGACAAATGTGGGTTGGGTTCTTATTTTGTTTTATTTTGTTTTTTGGGCTAAAATATGATAAGAGCTCTAGATTTATTTTCCCTTTCTTTTTCTTTTTTTTTTTTCTCTTTTCTTCTTCTTCCTTTTTAAATGAGATAATACAAAGTATTAATAATAATAATAAATAGTTTTAAAATAAGGGGTTCATAATAATGTTGCATGTATTGTTCAAATAAGGAAAAATTACATATCTTTAAACACATTTCACCAAAAAAAAATTGCACATGATCTTCAAAAGGATAGTGAGACAGATGTCCATGGGATTCGATCAAAAGAAAATCGTTGAGAATTATTCACTAAGTCATTGCCTACTAGGCCTTTTGAGAAGCTTGTATTGATTTATGTCGTCTAAATAATATTCATTAATATTAGGGGAAATAAATTAACTATGAATATTATACTATTTTTTCTTGGTCAAGTGTTTATCCCATAGAATTTCTCTTAACAAATTTTTAACAAGCCATATTCATATTATATAGTTATTAGGTAATTTCATATTCATATTCATCTCCATTTTGAATGAGAAGTGTTATAAAAACACATTTTACATGGTAAGTGACTACATTTATTTGGTGTTAGTAGGTAACATTAGATGACTTTATGGTTACAACTTTTAGCATTCCTAAATTAGGATAGGATATTATGCCTATCTTTTGTATGCTTACCTTATTTTATACCAACTTTATCTATTTTTCTCCAATATAATTTGATAATAATCTCAACAAACAATGGGAAGAGAGAGAAATTGTGAAAGTCGATTTAGATTGTGATGAAACAATATTAGAGAAAAATGAATAAAGTAAGCATTAAAAAAGATAGACATCATATCCTATCTCAACTAAATAATATTGTATTAACTTATATATTATATAAAAGTGTAACTCATCTCCCTCTATTTTTTTTATAAAGAAATGTATCTTTTGATGATTATGATAATAAAAGAAATTTTCTTGAAGAATCATATTTTGATTGACCTATGTCTTAATGTGTATTGCCTCTTTTTCTTTACTAGTTCATGACTCGTACCTTCGCACGGGAAGATGGTAAGTAAAAAGTATAAAATAGAACTAAATAAACAATAAAATTACATGTACATTATGTATTATAGAGAAATAGAAAACTCCATAAATTAAAGTAAAATAGTTCAACAAATAAGACAAATTAACTTATTTCAATCTTTGAGAATTTATTTGAACACAATGTTTGTTGTTGTATTGGCAACTGTGCCATGATCATCAAGTATGAGAAGCTTTAATCTCTTTTTACTTTTAACCCTAGAGAGAGCAACATAAAATTGGCCATGAGTAAAAATTGTTCTTGGAAGATAAATTCTTGAATGAGATAAAGTCTAACCATGACTATTAATGTTGTTATGGCAAAGCAAACAACCAATGGAATTTGTCTGCGTTAAAGAGAAACTTTATAGGGAAGGTGTA